>JADDOH010004690.1:0-231506 GCA_016648135.1 Agrypnia vestita
TCGAGTGTACGCTGCCATTTGCTGTGGTCACCGGGGAACTTCTCTTTTTGACTAATCTTCAATCGACACGTCTATTTCCGAAAGACAAAATTTTTAACTGCGGCTACGTCGTAACCACACGAAAAAAAATCAATTTTCAACGCAGAAAAAAAAACAGTAGAACTCCGAATTCGAACCATTAACTGGTATGAAATCTCAATGTTTCAAATCCTGGCCAGCAATTAAAACAGTAAACTTCGAATCTTAATTCCAACCAATGACTTTTCAGCTTTTCGATTTGTTTTTTTCATTTGCTTTGTTTCCCGTAGTCACTCTCCTTTCGATGTCGTTCTCAGCCTTACAGTCTCTATTAAACATTCTTCACACACACTAAATAACAAACTAATATCTTTAATCTTAATTAATATAGAATGATAAATCTGTTCTGGCAGCTTACTCCGTTTGGAATTTTTAGGTCAACTCAACTTTTTCAGCTCGAAACGTTATTTCCATAATCAGCTATGTAGCTTTAAAATTTCTTATAAACAGTTAAAACATTAGAAAAATTTTCATATTATTTGTTCGAAAAATTTGTGTTCGATGGGGTGAAGAATTAACTAATTAGACGCGAATTTAATGATGTAGCTTAGTAGGTAGAATAAAGAAAAGGGTTTGATAAAAAAATGGATTCTAAAAAGAATATAAGAGGCAAATGTTGAAGGCAGCATTAACTGGGGTTGTTCGCCGTGATGTGTTCTGAATCCCGGGAATACGAACACCAAAAATGAAAGACAGACAAATGACAGACAGGTTGCGGATATCTTCAACGTATCAGATAATGTATCTCGTCCGATCCTAGATGTCGATGACTAGTACACTTGCTCACTGCCCGTTGTCTAATGGAAGAGAGAGCGGGCGATAGCTTGTGCTCTCGCCTTTTATAGCCGCGCCTCTTTGTATTCTTGGAAAGTTGGCGGGCCTGAGTAAGCCACAACGACCTGGCAAGATCATATGAACTAAATATTGGAGGATGGCCCTGTTATAAGCGTTAACAACCGAAGAGCGTGATATATGAATGTGATCGAAGCAAAAGTAGTGTGCCAGGAACCAGGATAGAAGAGTGAAGCGATCTGTCCCCTTTGCTCACGTAATGGTTAATTATTTCATTAACTATTCATAATTCAATTTTTCAATAAGAAAAATGATTTTATGTACCTTCCTGGATAGTCTTGGTTTCTGAAAAATATTATCTACTACTTCCAATCTTGAGCCTGCTATTGAAAATCATATTAATTTCTTTTCAAATTGGTACCTAGTCCAGTCACGCTTACATGAATGTCTTCGTCATCACTTTTGATTGACCAATAATAATAACAAAATTATTTTAATTTCATGAATTTCTGAGGATTCGTCATTTCCGATGCCGTGTCAAGAACATCGTACCCAAAACTCGGCAAAACTTCGTTTAACATAGTCTACCTATTTACTCATTTAAAATTGCTTCTCAAAAACCTACCATGTTCAGGCCCGTTCTAGGCATTAATTAAGGCAACGAACGAGGGCAGCATTTTTAAGAGACGGCAAATATCACACTTATACGCAATATCATTATAAGAATTGTGAAGTAATTACCGACTTAAAAATCTATTTAGAATTATCGAAGACATCCAAAACATTTATGATCATAGTGGCTATATGAGGTTAGATCATGCACCATAAAAATAGTATTTCAATTCAGAAGCGGCCAACAACGTGGAACGGAACAACGGAATCATTTACCCCCAAACAACTTTACAATATACTGACCAAACCATTGCCTCGTGTTCTTCAGCCATGATCTTTTCCTTCTTCTGGGCCCCTAGACGATTATTTTGCCGGGTGAGTCACTCAAGCTTATGACTCAAGTGTTGTAGAGTAGAGAATAAAAATGCTCTTCGACAACAGAAATAGTAAGGGAGGATAGAAGGCCACACTCTTCTTTCTTCTCTTTTCGCGGATCCAATGACGGAAGGCCCGCGAGAGAACATCCACGCGAGATTAGAAACACTGACATAATAATCACAAACAAAAGTTCTAAATGTTTTTTTTTTTCATGAAACTAATTATTAATTGATAATTCAGGGTGTTTCATATTTAGTAGCAAAAACTTTACAGGTTTTGAAAACACATTTTTTTACAAGTTTTTTATCATTTTATTTGAGTTGTATTGAAGCGAATGAATTTTTCGTAAACGTTACAAGTTACTGTAATGATAGTTTAACTTTTTGCAAAAAATAAGTCAAAAATATTGAAAAAATAAATGCAAACTTTGATATTGCATATCTCCATAACTATTTATATTAGTTCATGGTTGCTTCAACATTTTCAACTCATTATCATGACAGGAATCCACCTGTAAAGTTTTTTCTACTAGGTATGAAACACCTATACATATAACCTAACCTAAACTATTATTTATTTTATGTCATAATTCGTGAAAGCGTTTACGCAATATTTTTGTCTGTTGCTTTGATAGGGTACCATTGTAAGAATTTTTATTGTGAAAAAGTAGGTAGGTACCTACACAATTATTTTGTCAACATTATCAAATAATTTTGAATTTTTTTTGTATAATTATGCCATTGGATCAAATGTTCTTGGACCTTTTGTCATATCACACTTCAATACTCGCCTCATTTATTTATTATCATTCTCTCCTCGGTCATAAAAACATTTAAATATCTTTTCTTCTTTACTATTGGTTACCCAATACTGTGATATTTTTATGATCGCGCTGGTCTGCAGATAAATGATAATGGCGGCATTTTATCGCTTGTCCAGAAGCGGGTCTGCTCACAGCATAAACCAACCTGTTGCACACGCCGTTTTTCACACGCAGTATATTTTAATTAAAGCCACTAACCTACTCGCAATAATTAATTTTAATTACATTGTAAGCGTTTAAAATTCCTGTCGCTACTTTCGGGTTCGTGGCGGCCATGTTGACACAACAATCCTGAAAACGCCATCTCTGTTCCAATTCCCGCGTAAAATGCAAAGCGTTCCATTTCTTCCCGCCGAATTACCCGAGCGTACAGGAGAATGTCAGATTGAAAATGCTTGGAATAACTGCTCCTAGCAGTACCTAGAACATCTCGACGTATTTTATTATTACAAGATTGCGATTAATGAAAAATTGTACAAGTACCTACATTTTACATTCTTTATATTTATTAATGGTAATAGTGTCCCTCACTAGATAATTATCTAAGGAGAGGGAGGTTCTACAGAAATAGACATAACGCGGCCACTGCAATTTCTACCTAAAATTTTACCATCCCTTAAAGAAATTGATAAAAACATTTAATAAATATAGATTATCCTCAATGACAATGCTCAATAGTTAAACTACATTTTTTATGAAAATCATTCTTCCATCTTGATTCCCATTTTTAAAAATTTTAATGCCACAACATGTCATGAATTATATTCTAAAAGAAAATAAAAAAATATACAGGTATCATTACCAGCTGCGAAATTTATGTAGGTATTTTGAATATATGAAAAGAACCACAGATGTCTTTAGTATAGGTAGTCCTTTCAAATATATGGAAGGTTTCATAAATTTGATAAAGTGTGGATGTTCTAACGATGGATTTGGTGAACGTTGCATTGTGTAGAGTGATCATTTAAGCGAGCTCATACAGGTTGTAAGCCCTGGGTCATCATATAAAAGACTTCAATAAACTTTATTTTTCTATATATAATAGCTTCGTCTCTGTGAGACTTGTATAATTTATCTTAATGAGAATTTTTTTTATTATTTAGGATTTAATACTACATCATACAACGAGGCCCAATGTAGCAATACACATGACAAAACATACACATACTTTTATTGCGATCTCACCTGGAATCGAACCCGGAACCTCGGATGTGAAGTCAGTGTCATGCCTACTGGACTACGGTTTCTTATTGACTGCAGTAGACTGCGAAGTGCCGTTTATTAGCATTTTGATCGCGAGGGCTTGTGCAATAAAATGCAACATGCATTAAGCCGTCTATAAGGTCATTTGCATTGCATTCGCTATTGGCATTTAGAAATTGTATAGCCATGATTAGCACAGAACAATCGCTTCGAATTCTTTAATTACACGGTGCTGGAAACGGAGAATGAACTTATAATAATACACTGCACTGGTACGATGCTAACAATGCCCCGGGAATACCGGGAGCCAGAACGCGATGTTATGTTTTGTGAGTCGAGCCAATTGTTATGTTTATTCAAACATTATTGTTATTGGTTCAATAGCTGGGTTCTGTTCACTAGCTTCCAGAATCCATGCATCTATAAATATGCAATATATATTATAATAAGTCAATCGAAAAATGTTTGGTTACATGTCAGTTGACTAATTACTAAATATAACGATCTCTGGGTTGTGGTCTGCTTAAGTCTTCAAGACGATCCTCTGGCAGTGCGAACAAAATTCTTGCATTTTGTATAACATTTTTGTATACAAAGGAAGATAAGTTTAAAATGATACATTATTATAAAATGACACGTACTCAATAATTAGATCAATTAATAAATTACCAAACCAACGATTTTTGGAAAATTTGGAAAATTGCTAGGCTGTGTAAAAACTAGATAAAATATTTTTTTAAAACAGTCGCTTTAAAAAAAAATGTAAAGAAACTAATTGACAGATTTAAATTTTATTTTATAAATTAAATATAATTGTTTACTTGGTAATTAAAAAGAAGACAGTCATACATATGAAGCCCACAAAGTGGTGCAATTTTCGTAATTTCTAAAACATCTTAAGTTTGGTAATTCATTAATATATTGAATAATTTGCTTTTACTCGTTTTAAAAATATGGACCCTGATGAAAAAACTGTAGTGGGCATGACAAGGGTTTCTCACACCGAGGGTTCCTGTTTCCGTTCCCGGTTAGGTCACAATTAATCTATGTGATTTACTCAAATTTGGTGTTTTGTGATGATAACTTCAGTAATTGGGCCTTTTGGCGTGTTGAAGTATTAAAAAATGTAATAAAATGTAAAAGAAGCTACGAAAAAATGTTCCCAGTTTCGCTCCCGTTGCCAGCGACCGCCTTATCAACTCTCCTCTACTTTCATCTGCAGCCCTCAGACCGGATAGATGATGGGTCTTCGACAGAACATAGACAGTATAGCGTGAATCTTTTGTTGAAACAAATTAGAGGCTTTATAACGCATTGTTGTCCAAGGAATTCTAAACATACGCAAAGCTAGCTCTGTAGCAACGTTCCCTCTAATTTTTCTATTACGTGTGCAGACTACAAACTCATCTGAGCAGTAAATTGTGTACAAAAAAAATTTGCAAATATGTATTTGTTGTTTTTTGGCATTCAAACATCATTATTAAGCCTCCTAAGAAGAATCTAAAGACTTTATTAGGAAGTAATTATCTTTAAGTTAATTTATAATACTCCTACCCGATTTGGATGCTTCATCCCATTAGGGTCCAATAGGTCAATCATGAACAAAATGTTGGTCTTAAACTAACTAAACAACTCTTGTATTAGCCACCATTAAACCCTTCTTACCTCTTTAGCTAATATCTAGCGTACGTATAAAATTATTATTAAAACATTTTTATTTTCAACAACAGGTGGCCGGCCACACAGCAGGCAGTCATGTAAAGAGTACTGGTAATCTTTAATATTCAAAAATTAATGTTCCTACCGAAAAACGTACAATTTTGGCCCTTTGTCAGCTACCTATAACATAAAACTATAATAAACACCCGTATACAATTTCACATACATACTAACCTCCGTATAAATTGCTCAAAAAATTATTTGAAAAACCTTTTATGCATCGAGATCCGTCGGATTAACGAAATTGAAAAATGTATAATCCGTTTAGACGCGCATGAGTGGATTTTTTAAAAGCGCCACGCCTTTGGAATTTCCGTTGTAATTGTTGTTTTGAAAATCGCAGGTGAATAAGTAGTATTACATACACCGAAAAGTGGCTTAAAATACCCGCCCTTAATAGAACACAATAGAATTCTTACAACACGTGTATTATTTACACGTGTATGTAGAATGTGAACGTGTATGGTGGGACTGAATGCACATGACAACGTCAGTGGCGCGGTTCGAGCATAAAAATAAGGGGAAATATGTTCCCAAAAATTCTTATTTTTATTCTTATTCATTCCTCCTTTTATTTAAATAGTTGAATATTTATATCGTATTCTTTATGCAAAAGAAATACCAGAAATCCACGAGACCGGCTTGCCAGTAAGTTTTTTCTTGTTATCAAGGTAAAATAACAAAATAACATAAAGAAAAAGAAAACAGATTTTTTTTTATTTACTCTTCAACAATCCAATCACAAAAGATTAACAAAATCGCCCAACAACGAGCAATTTGGATAGGCCATAATATAAGGCATCCGGGCCTGCTTTTAACCATCGTCGAGGGAAATGTTGAAGGCAACAATCGTAGAGGCCGCCGGAGATTAACCAGATTATGGGAGATGTGCGCTCTAGCACCTACCAAGAGATGAAGAGGCTGGGAGGTGACAGAGAGGAGTGAAGAGGGCGAGTGCTTGTTGCAGACCAATCCTAGGATTGCGACCCAAAAAAAATCACAAAAGCGAAATACATTACCAAACATCCTGGCTTGAGTAAAATCACATAAATTAATTGTGACCTCACCGGGAATCGAACCCGGAACCCTCGGTATGAGAAGCGGGTGTCATACCCACTGGGCATGACACTGGCTTTCCATGCCGAGGACTTCGGGTTCGATTCCCGGTGAGGTCACGATTAATCCATATGATTTACTCACGCCTGGGTGTATTTTGATGTGTTTGGGTTCTGTAATTGGGCCTCTTAGCCTGTTGAAGCGGAAAAAAAAGACTGGAGACATTATTTATATAATTAATAATAAACTTTGTTTTCACCACTTATATATTGGAAATATCAACATGTTTCAGGGCCAATGGTCCCTTCATCGGGATACTATGTATACTAACAAATTAACAATAGATCTTCCTTATGAAGTTTAGATATATCTTAAGTAGTACTTTCAGATGATTTATTAATTAATTCTATTGCTGAATTTTGAATACCTAGTACTTTTTTAAAAATATTTACATGTTAGTTAGTTATTGAAACACAATCGCCACTTTGTGATTAACGAAATTGAGACAATTGTATTTTTAACCGGTTCTGCCTGAATGGAAACATTAAAGCTGATCATTTTGATGAAATGCTTTTGAAACATACAATGTAAAAATGTCACAATTTACTAAACAATCATTTTCAAATAAATCACTCTCTACAGGTGGATTTTTTGGTCGTGGCAAATCAAGGATGCGCTGTGTACAGATGCACGCTAATTCGTGAACCATATCTACGCGAGAAAGAGACAAAGTTATATGATCGCGCCCACACTGTACGTAATGGAACAACGCAAATGACACGCATGTTATCTATCAGCTATGCTCGCAGTGTGTTGTTGTTTTGAATTTTATTTATTTATTGACATTGATAATATTTTTTCAATTCAGTCAGCAACATTGTAGATTGACATTTTTAAATATTTATTGTATTATTTTTATGTATCTACTTATATTTTATTAATTACACCTAATGTTTCGAAAAACCTTTTCGTCGTTTTTTTGACGATTTTTTTCAGAAACATGTAGGTGTAGTTAATAAAATATAAGTAGATACATACAAATAATACAATCAATATTTAACATTGATAATTTTTAAAATTTTCGGAAATCATGAACAAAAATATTTTTTCTTCACTTACAAGTTTCAGCTGATGGAGGGCATCGATATAGTGATTATTATTATGAAGATGTGATTAATATTATTTCATTATATTTCCATAGAATTATTAAACATTAAACATATATATGAACTTTTATTTATTGTAATAAAAATATATCTTCAGTACGGCGCGGCGCCATTAGTAAAAAATCGTTTTTTTTTAGAATTGTCAGTTGTATAGTGGCGGTTTTTGTTTATATATCCACATAATATAGAACAAGGCTCATAATTCGGAAGAAAAATAAATTTTAAATAATCTTATCATAAAATATCTGATATCCCTTGAAGACACCAATGTGTAAATAAGTTTTATGACCTCTCTTCTTCAATAGGTAGGATCTGAGATAGCTTGTAATAAAATATGTAAAAATGAACCAAAATGTATACTTTCCATAATAATGCCATCAAGAGACATTAAAAATCCAATATAAAAAAGCTCACATTTCAGAAAATAACTCAATTATACGTAGAGTTTGAAAAAAGTAAAAAATCTATTTTTGAAAAAGGTATTATAAGATGGCCCATACATTATGTATTCTCAACACCTTTAATGGAAATGATTTGATACTGTAGGCCACCTTCGCCAACGACGTATTTAACTACCTGTTTCTTACCTGTCGATACCCTTCACAGCGGTTCTGCAAGTTTGTTATAAATAATATAAAAATATTTGTTTTACCTGATATTGTTTAATATAAAGTCTATAATATTTAATAAAAACTACCGAATAAATTTCAGTGGTCTAAAAAAACTGTATTTACTAACTATCATAATATAACCAAAAATAATAATACTAATAAAGATAAATTATAGAATTCTCACAGAGATGAAACTATTTATATGAGAAATATGGATGAAGTCTTTTAGCTGATCACTCTACGCAATGCAACGTTCACCAATTCCATCGTAAGAACATCCACACGTTGTAAAAATTTTGAAAGTTCTAGGTATATCTTTCATATCTGAAAATCTTTCGTTTGTTCGTTTATTCTCTAAAATAGTCCCTTTAAAAATATTTTTTGAAGTACGTATATATAAATAAATAAATTTTAATGATATAACTCATTAATAAATTGTATTTATTGATGGGCGATAGTCTTTATTTTGTTCCGAATATTATTTGTAATTTATCTTATCATTAAGATAATATTTTTTATCAATTTATCACGAAAAGTATATTGTATTTGTTCTAAAACTAATTAATCCAGAACTCATTTACGGTAGTCTTTATTTTATTCTGAATATTATTTAGAATTTATTTTATCATTAAGACATTATTAATTTATCATAAAAAGTTTATTATGTAATTATTTCATATTAAAATGATCATAAAATATGTCAACTTTGTACTCTGGGACCATCTATTACGGTCAATAATGACTTGTTTTCAAAAATAAAAAAATATTTATAAAACTATGCAAGTCCCTCTCAAAGCACAGGGGCTAGTCTCTTTTTGGAGAAGTAAAATAATGAAATTGTAATATAACTATAATGTGTGCAGTATAAATTAATAAAAACAAAAAAAAAAACAGAATTTCTTCCGTTTCATCGCTTATAATTAAAAATCCCTTCCTGCAGAGATATTAATAAATAAATAAAATAAATTCATCAATGGTATGCTTGGCTGCATCGGCTTGGAGAAACAGAGGAATATATTCCTGATTCTATACTTGCATCAATAGACCAACACCTGGCTTACTGGAAAACATCGATCTGATAGGTAATGTTGATAATAACCACGATCCTGATAATTACCTAAGACAGCGGCATCACCGGATATCATTTTTTTAATTTGCAGTATACAGAAATGATAGAAATTGCAAGAGAAATGTTTTAATCGTACAATTAATCTTTAGTTCTGAGAAGAAAGACATTGAACTTAGGAACCTGAAGATACCTAGACATCTCTGGACACGCGTGTATGACCAGTTGATTATCCTTCTTTTAGTGATGTACAATGTGACAATGCGAGATGAAAAAAGAAAATAAAGAATCGGGGCGTAAATCAGACCTCAAATAAGAATAAAAATTCCTACCTTCAAATGACAGGACGCTGAGACAATACACTCGAAGTTCGATCGTTAATAGAACGGCGATAAAATACAATTTAACAAAGTTTGTCGTATAATATATTACCAAATTGTCAGTGCGGGATATAATGTAATGCGCAAGTGATGGTCCAAAACCGAATAATAATAAAGACTCGCTCCACAGGCGAGGAGTCGATCTGCGACAATAGATGTCGTTATAAGCATATAAAGTGGAGAGAATTGGAATTTAAGGACCGGAAAAAAGGATTAAATAAAGGACAAGTATTGGTGGATTTTCATCTCATTGATGTCTAGTCCAGTCACAACCATTGGTCTCCATTATTCCCTCATTCAACATTGGCCAAACCACATATTATGTTTAAATTATTTTATTTTTCCTAAAGTTGGAAAAAAAATATTAGGCAATATTAAATATTAAAATGCGGGCGCGAACTATCTGCAATTTTTTCATAATTCCATAGGATGATGGGTAAGCTAACAATGCATACCTCTCTTGTTATTTATTTTTAGCATGCTACAAGAACAAAAATATTTTGAATGAATTATAATTAGATGATTGTCAATAAAAAATTTTCGTATTACATCGTATTATTATTTTGTATATTTTTTTTAATCAATAGTACACATATTGCATAACAAATAACTTATAAATTAAAATGAAGAACGGTTTCATGAAATTCGTTTTGAAAAATGAAATTATCTCAATTTTGTAATCATTAAATTAATTTTTATTCTGATTCAAAGAATTATCTGGTGGCACTGAAAGCGTTAATTCCGTGTAACAATACATTACGAGCTTCCTGCATGTAGTTTTAAAATAGTATCCATAATAACTGATTGTTGAGCATGTGTTTCTCTATAAACATTTGGGAACCGTTCCTCCCTAAGATCATCGCGGCTCTTTTATCCCTGCTTACTATTCGGTAACAAAAAATAATATAATACCCCCTTTTGTGCCGGGCCGCCGAAACATGAAAGGGCCGCCCCGCACAGGCGCTGTATATTTATTATTCCCATCTTCCGTGCCGGTTCTATTTTAGAAATTAGTTCGAAATTCATCGTGTAGATTTTCTCGAAAAAAAGTGAAATTTTTACGGTTCTAAAGCTGTCAATGCGAAGGATGTCTCTAAGATGAGTAGCTTGTTGGTCTTATGGTTAGGACACTCGCCTCGTGATCCAAAGGTAGCGGGTTCGAACCTCACTCCAGATCAGCAAATTAGTAATATCTTCATAGCACAAGCGTTTAGCTCAGTTTGACAATAGTAAGAATATTGATGTGACATGTATTCCGTGTTCGCATCTCTGTTTTAAAAAAAAGATATACGTACCAACATTGGAGATTCTTAACCCAACACTCAAAAATAGAGAAACGTCAAGACATCTGTCAAATGTAAATTTTTCTATCATTGTGATGAAAATATTGGTTTTAATTTAATTAATATTCGAACTCTTTGGATGAAGAAATAGTAGATATGTGTGATTTCTACCATCTTTTAAAATAATATTCGTACTAATTTTATATAATATTCATTAAAAACTTGTATGTAGCTTGTTGGTGCAGTGGTCATGATCTCGAATAGTGATCTGTGGTTCGAGCCTCATTCCAGGTCATCAGCAAGTTAGTCCTATTTTCAAAGCAGGCTTTTAGCTAAGTTTGAAAATAGTAAGAATATTGATGCGACAAGCGTTCCGTGTTCACATCTCTATTAAAAAATAATAATTCGACAAAACTTCAGATTACAATGACTGATTTGCAAATCATGACATCAAATAAACGGATCTTTTTTAAGAAAACTCAGATATCGTGCATGTCCGACATTACAATCCTTGTACGTATAGCAAAATATTGTGTATCTTTTTTAATTAGTATGGTTAATATGCCATTATTGCACAAATGTTGAGTGTTGAGTAGTGCATCATTGTATGTGCAGACATAAAAACATAGGATGCAATTTTCGCTTTCTGTTTTGGGTTTTTAACGACTTAAGTTTTTGTAATTCCCTTATATTCCAAATTTCCCTCAATCCACATAATATGACACTAATTAGACCTTTTAGATTCACGAATATTCCAAGTCTTATCTAAAATTGCATAAGTCTTTTTTATTTTTATTTATTTATTTATGAAATCCCAAAAGAAAATATACAAAATATAATATATATTACATACATTATGAGTATATTGAATCCTATAAAGGTATATACATATGCATGTACATAGGTTCGGGAGATGAGATGTTAGACATGTGTAATGATTTACACACGACTAAAACTCAATAGAAACTATATAAATTAGTAACTAGTGACTAATATTAATAACTAGCTTATAAAATAGTGACTCGAATGATAGTTTTATGATGATTACAATATACATTTATAAGGATATCAAATGTACTTGTGTTTCGATTATCCATTTTTTATTTTGTTTTTAGGTGACTTGTTTACTTCGGTTACAATTTTTGTTTGGTGGGTAATAGATTGAAGTATTTAGTAGCTGTATATAAGGGAATTTAATGTGTGCAGTAAACTATAACATTTTTCTAATTGTGCACCATAATTTGTATTTTTAATGTAATGTTTTATAATGTTAAATATAAGAAGGAAATTGAATTTTCAACATTGTACCTATAGTTTTCTTTAAATATCATACTCCTTAGACTATAATTTTTAAAAATATTTTTTGTCTTGATATTTATCTACCTAGTCAACAAAAATTAATGTTCTCATTTAATTTTGTATTGTAGAGTATAGTTAGTTGCTAATATGTTTTTCATTTCAGTTTCATTTTATCTCTTCTCTCTACCTTTATGTATGCGAAAGACGACTTTCTTCCTATGATGCACTGACTTTCTCAAATATAAAAGTTTGTCAAATAACTCACCTTAAGGTTAGTTGTATGTGTCAATATTTTTATTTGATTTTCAATTAGACTACCATATAACTGATTTTTACAGTAGCTCTTCTAACACCTACGCTACACATCTACACACAATATTACTTCTCACACACAAAAGCCTTTTAGGATAAAGGCTCTAATTTGAGGATGTGGATAACTATAATAACAAAAAAGGGTTTGTGAGACATACCTTCATTTTACAACGTATTGCCAGGGTGCATTGTTTGTGGAGCTTTCAATGTATGTATGTAACCGTTGTTTTTTTTCCTTAAGTTTCATAGTTACACGATTGTATATACTCTAAGGTTACACGTACATGACAACTTTCTTTTGTTGATAATTGTCGTCTGGCCCATGCACGTAATAATTATATTAAATATTACAATAGAGCCCTTAGTTATTATATTTTATCAATTTTTGTACTACTGTGAGCTCTTTTGAACTAATTTAATGGGATAACTAATATAATAATCATTTAAATGATTTAAACTAATATAATGGTGATGTCAGATTGATTTTTATATTTTACACATTAGAACTGAATGTAATTAATGCCGGCTGGAGCATAGTAAATATAATAAAGAAAGATCGCTGAGATAGTTTGATTATGTATAACTGAGTAGAGGATAGTAAAGAAAATATATGAGGCGAGTTTTGACGGCTGCAGAAATAGAGTCCGCGAAAGACCTGGCACGATCAAATAAACCAAATATTGGAGGATGGCCCTGTTAAAAGCTTGAACAATCGAAAAGCGTATGAAAGAAGATGTATGAATGTATTTAGTGGTTAAGATATTGGCTTGTTGATCCATTGGTCGAGGGTTAATTTATTTGATCAATATTGATGTGACACATTCATATTCCATGTACATATTTCTATTAATAAAAATTATATTACATATTGAAAAAAAACTTGCTTCTATTTAAATGTACTAAAAAGTAAAAAGTTAATTTCCAGCCTAAAAATTTTTGCTTCACTCTCCAAATAAAAGGTGGGCGCTTATGATGTCGATATAGAAGATTACAGAATTCTGATGTTGATGGAGGGAAAGCGCCTGAGTTTTTATTTGGAGAGTGAGTCAAAAAATTTTTGGTCTAAAATTTCTTGCCTCACTGAAAATTTTACTTTTTAGTTAATTTAAATATATTTTCTACTTTTTAGTCTTTTTATTGCCCAGTGTACAAAATCACTTCGAGAGGAAACTAACGCCACCTTTTGTTGAACTCATTAAATTTTCCCGTATAAAACTTTGATTAATTAATGAATTGATTCGTATATTGTCATCGAGAATACGTCTGTGTGGAAAATTTCAGCCCGATTGAACATTGGGAAGCGGGTGAAACGTCGATTATAAGATTCCGTTTAGACAGACCATTAAACAGGTGAAGCTAATATAAGCGTGGTAAAAAATTCACCTTGGCTCTGAAATGCAGCGGATCTGTGTCGTGGTACCGCCGGAACGGCTCATTTGATAATTCAAATGTTAAATTAGGCTGTTCCGCGGTAGACCGCATATTTTTAGATTTCAAAAATAAGTCGGTTGACGGTCACCATTGTTTACAATTGTTTATAACAATCAAGCTCCGTAAGACATGAGAGGGTAAAAATATACCCTACTTAGTTGGTTGTCGAAGGGAAGATAGAAGGCCGTAGAGGAGTCGGAACAAAATAGTCCAAATATCCGAGAATGGACTGGGATAAGCTAATAGAAAGAGCTGCTGCGAGCTACCCGAAATAGAGATTCGTCGGAGAGACCCAACAGGACACCTAAACAAAAATAAAAAGGTCACCATTAGGACATATATAGTTATAAACGAACTTGTGTGGTACGTGGGAATCAGAATACTTTTTATTTTCAACAGACGAAAGGAAGTAGGTGTGATCATGGAACGTTAGCTGAGTATTACAGTGACAAGATGCACATCTAATACTGACTGGCTAATATCTTCTTCTACTTCTTTTATTAGATCCTTGATCTGTGTTGATAGGTCAGTCCTGGTCTTGTGACGAGGACGTCCAGCTTACTGTATATCTCTTTGGTGGTCTCCCTGGTGGTCGGCGCCCCTCTGGAATCCCGCGCATAACGGCTCTGGGAAGTTTCGTCTGCTCCATTCTCTCGGCATGGTCTCTCCAGAAACGCCTTCTCTGCCTGCTCCATCTTACAATGTCTTGTATGTCGCATGTTCTGCGTATTTCCGCAATGGGTAATTTGTCCCCGCAATGGGTCTTCATCTCGGTTATTCTGAGGAGGTATTTAGTTCTCACCGTGTCCGCTCTTGCTTCCTCCGCGTATGTCATGATAGGTCTTATGCATGTTTTATATATTCGCACTTTGCTTTCCACTAGCATATGCATATTGGTCTATACAGTATATCTCTTAAGCATCCGGAGATAACCGTTGTTATCTCCGGATGCTTAGATAACTAACATCTGTTGCACTTAATTCACGGTAAATATAAAAACAATCAAGCTAAAATGTTATTGCGTCAATTTGGCAATATCGCTCATCGAGCTCTTCCGAGATTTTACAAAAAAATCTTATTTTGCTGAAGGCTCAATATAATTTCAGGTCTTAGCGTCCTTTGCGATAATACACACACATAACAAGTAGCTCCTAATTGGCCAATAATAACTTGAGAAAAGCATAGTGTGGCCAACACGTGAATTTCTCCGCAAAAGTTGACTATTCGGAATGCCAAAATAATGAAATACAATAAGATGATGCTAAATAAAAATAATTGAATTGACATACTAGTGTGGTCATTCAAATAAAACGAATTAATCTAAACGTAAATTCATTTGGTTTAAAACACTCTATTTATATGGTGGTTTTAATAAAGTAAACTTTGTTGTTCATAAAATTAAAGCGAGAAGCTTCTTCCGTGATATATCTCGTGCCGTAAGAGCAGGGTATATGATAATTAATACTGTTCACCAAACTGGGGCAATCCACAAGACCCTTTATTATTTTAAATAAAGATAGATTATCACGATTTTGTCTACGCTGCGCTAGGTTTGCTAAATAAAATAATAATAAATAATTATGGTCAAGATAATCTAAGGGATCATCTATAATCTACGTGACCTGATCAAAGAGGGGAGGGGGGGGGTTTCGAACGCTATGCTGGGCTACGTGAGGGTAGGAGGGGAGTCAGAGTCATGCTGCGTAATTCTTTCCTTTATTTTATATCACAAAATAAAGCGGTACAGAGATGAGCGATCGATAAATCATCAACAAATATCATTGTTTTAGATATTCTTTTATAATTTTAATTTTTTCTTATTATTAATAATGAAAAAATATCTTGTTCATTTTATGTCTAACAATTTAAAAATAGTGTTGATAAGAGAAAACAGCAGATAATGTCTTCTGGAATTAATAGTAAAAAACTACGTTCCGCTCGGAGGGAAGCAAGGCAAAGGCCACGTAAGGGCTACATGGGTGGAGGGAGGGATTAAAAAGAGTTCAAAACGGAACCTTGTGATTTATAGACGCTCCCTAATAGGATATGTAACTTATAATTTATCTAAGAAAATTATTATGTTGTTAACACGGTGTGCCGAGGGTTAACTGGCTTCGAAATCAGGGCGTGTCGATGTACATGTGTTTGTTTTGTTGTGCTTGACATTATTGAAGCTGGATAGAAATCTTTACAACATTAAACAACATAATGATTTCTTATATTAAGCGCGCCCGTGTGGAGAAAGTAAAGTACGCAGCATCTCAGCTCCTAATGATGAGATAACAATGTTTACACCGCGCCACATCTCCTGATCCCAAACGAGGGAAATCCTCTCAACGTTTTTAAGTGTTTGCATATGACTTACTGTCAACTCAATCTCAATATCAAACAGAGTGCTCGGTACTCGACAATACCCAATTCGAGACAAGAATACGATGACAAATTATAATAACGACGTCTCTTTCTTGTAACATTGTGCAAGGTTTATATGAAATGTAAAGGGTGATCCAACAAGAGATAGCCGATTTCAAATTGCGGCCATTTCTCTAGCGGTGCTTTTTGGAAATTTATGCTTGACAGCTATTTTCTTTTATTTTATTTTTAATGAGACAATAACTGAATACTAGGTGCAAAGTACATAAAATTAGTGATGGTATTTTAACGGTGACACACTAACCGTTTTTGAGATTTTTATCTGATTACATCGATGATTGGCAATGGATATATTACAATTTGACGGGCAACGTACTAGACAACAATTATATCTTATTTATAAATAATCGCTATAATCAGTTAGAAATTCCAAATAACCAATTTAAAAAAGTCTGGTAAGATTAGGATCAATTACTTGAATGTCATAATTAACAGCAATCTAAAATGGAAAGAGTAAATATTATATAGCAAATAGCAGTCACTAGAATGAGAAAACTCATATACCTTTTCATAAGGCTACGAAATATCAATAAACATGTTGACAGAGGGACCTTTATGTTTAATTTACTGCCAGTGAAAATAGTTCAGAAAGTAATTATCAAAGTGATATTGAGGAAACCTTCAATATTCCGAAAAAGGGAAGTTTTTAAAAATTTTAATGTCCTAAATACTAATCAAATTTATAAAAACATTGCTATACTACAAATTCACAAAATGTACTTTGATAATAATACATTGGGATGTTTTAGTAACAGGCCGAGATCACCTGGAAATATTTTGTTACCTAAATGTAATACTAGCATAGCTCAATACTATTTCACCTATCAAGGAGTATCATTTTTTAATGCTCTTCCCAATGAAGTGAAGGTGGTAAAAAATTATAGGAATTTCAAAAATCTACTAAAAAAATCTATCACAACAACGATATGAAAAAAAAATTTATTCATTAACAATCTAGGTATATATCCTTTTATAAATTTCACTATTCTAATATAATGCTACTAATGATCACATTAATAATATATGATGAGGTCCTACATGACTATAAAGTATATTTAAAAAATGTTAATCTAATATGTAAATATATACGAACTGTATTTGTACTATATATTAAATAAATAAAAAATAAAAATATGACAATGCCCCCCACTTTTAAACACGAGAATTAAAATCTCTTATCATAGTACCAGACACTTCTAATGTAAGAAGCTTGTCTGGTTTTGCATAAGGCAGCACTTAGCTCATGACGTTTCCGTTATTGCGTCCAACGATGCCTTTTGTTTAGGCTAGACCAGCGGCAGAATTGAAAAAATTAGGCCCCAATGCAAAACAGATAAAAGTAACCCATAAAAACCAAGTTTTTACAATACTCCCTTTCTCATTTTCGGATTTCGCGTCTACCACATGAGTTGAAATATCCATACAACTTGTATGAAAAAAACATTAAAAACTTGAAAAATCCAAAATTATACTATAATTATTTATTTTTTTAACGAAAATTTGATAGATCTACTTGATCGTCGCCACGAGTCTGCCTGCAAAGTTTCAGCTCAATTGGATCACGGGAAAAGGGTTAAAAATCGATCCAATGTTTTTTCGACGGCAAGCCGGCAAGCAAGCAAGCAGACGCCACGAGTTAATAATATAAAGGGAGTAAAAAGGGGTTACTGTGTATATAACTAATTTACCATCACAATGTTTTCATTAAAGTACTGATACATATGTTTATTTTTGAGCATGCTCATTAGCATGCTCAAAACTAGCATGCTCTAACAACTGTACACACGTGCTCGTTATTAGCATGCTTATTTTAAGAATGCTCTTGAATGAGCATGCTCAAAGCTAACAATCAAACAGACGTGCTTATTACTGGCATGCTCTTGTCAATGAATAAAGACGCTCTTGTTCAAAATAAAAACTTTGCAAACTGAAACAGGAAATTCAAGTGAACCAATAAATCAAAACTGTTCCCGACTTTGCATCCGCATAGTTTTTATATTTTTTATTGTAAGATTTGAATCATTCATGTCTTTTAATAAAGTTTCATAAACATTATTTCTTAATATATTAATTTCACAAAGCGGTGACCGAGTATTCCACAGACATTCATGATTCCTATAATAAGTGACGAAAAGTAATGTTTTGTCATCTCCCCAATGCGCCATATTTGTGTCATCTGTCAGATCGCATTGATAATCGATACTAGCCGCGAATGACATAAGCATGCTCATAAGCAAGCCTGTTCATACATGCCCAAAAGATACCGTTTCTCATGGTTATTGACATAAGCATGCTCATAAATCAACTGGTGTTTGATTTTTGAGCGTGCTAATAATGAGCATGCTCATTACTAGCAATAGGCGTATACACATGCTACTAAATAGCAATGGCTCAAGAAGCTCAATACTGCACACGCTCATGAGCATGTGTATCAGTACCTTTATGACACGTAAATAGAATACTCGGTACAAGATACTTAAAAAACAATACATTATTATTTAAACCTCAGCCCATTATGCCAGTTACAAAGGCCTTCTGCCTGCTCTAGCACTATGCATACGTACACATATTTAGTGTATCGATGTAGTGTGATCGTAAAAAAATAGGTATGTAAATAAATTAGTAATTAGTAAATGTGCGATTGCGAGTCAGATTATTGTCAAGAAAATGGATGTTGTGTAGGAGTGACTTTTTGATTTGGTTATTAAATAAGCAAATCAATTTTCTAATAAATAACCAAATCAATTTTCTATACAGCCCTTTGTTTAATTTAACTTTCACAAAAGATTTAGTAACACCCACTTTAAATCTGGTAGAGGTTTTTACTAATTTAACTAACACTGTTATAACGTCAACCACAAAGTTAATGCTTTAAATATTAATAATACTTTTTTATATTACAAACTCACTGGACGCCAACTTAAATCGTATCCATTACAATACATTTTTCCGTAAATCGCACCGATGTCGATGCGCAACTCGGGAATATTCCACACAGGTGCTTCACTTTCGCCTGCGTCGTCTGTTCGCACACGTTCGCTTGACAATGTCAGCGGCCCTCGTGGCCCAGTGGGTATTACAATGGCTTCTCACACCGAGGGCTCCGAGCTCGATTCCCGGTGAGGTCGCAATTAATCTATATGATTTTACTCAAGCCTGGGTGTTTTGAAATGTATTTCGCTTCTGTAATTAGGCCTCTTGACCTATTGAAGCGTAAAAAAATCTCAAAATAAGACTGGTTCTCGCTTCTGAAGTTTCGCGTATATTGTCGCGTTTTCTGCCGATTTCTATTTTAGTCTAAAACGTCCGATGTTGGAAAATCCTCGATAATGCGGCATTTTATTTATTCTATCATATTTTATAGATTTTTAGTCCTTCTTAATTTTTTTTGATTTTATTTATTTTCTTACCAAATTACATTATTTCTTGTTTCTTCTTTGCATTCCTGTTTATTCTTCTTTTTTAACTTTTATTTCAGCTTGCCACTTCTTTTGTGGATACATATGAAAGACGTTGTTTTGATAAGAAATTTAAAATTATCGTTTACATTTATTTACATTTTTTCCTGCATCTCGCA
The DNA here is from genome assembly GCA_016648135.1 of Agrypnia vestita. Lineage (NCBI taxonomy): Eukaryota > Metazoa > Arthropoda > Insecta > Trichoptera > Phryganeidae > Agrypnia > Agrypnia vestita. Next base: position 20,220 of record JADDOH010004690.1, read on the forward strand.
TGATGTCTTTTATATTTTTTCATATTTTTTACTCTTAATTTTTAATGTATGTACTTTCTTTCAAAATAAGTGTTAGATATCGATCGAACAGGTATTTTTAAATATCTACCAAGCAAGGTAGCGGCCGAGAGGTTTGCTACATATTATCCTATATTTATATGTATTATGTGTGTGTGTATCTAGCAATTAAAATGTATTTTGTCCAACAAACGCCGATTTATCCAACATCCAGTATTGATGCATATTGGGAAAAGATATTGGCCCCTCAATCGACATGCCACAGCTCGCTAAAGCCGCTATTACATGACATTATATATATTTATGTTAATAATTATTATTTTCATACTTACTTTTCGCTTCGCACCATGACTTTCTTACTCTGTACGCCTTATTTATTTGAATAATTCTTGCTTTATACCTTATTTCTTTATATACGTTTCGTATTATGTAGATGTGTTAATCTCAATTAATATATCCATATCCTCTTATATTTTTATAAATCGCTTTTATCATACTTTATCATATTTTATCATATTTTAATATATGTACTTATACTTACACGTATACTTATACGGAATATGTGGGACTGCACTAACCTCCCTACATAGTGGAAAAAAGTTTTTTATTATTATTAATAAAATTATCGGCAATGAAATTAAATGAAATATATAGTTTCGAATGTATTTTATTTTTAATATTAAGTTCATTTCTAACTTACTAAAGTTTATTTCTAATATGTAGTATTTCTTATGTATTAACTTATAAAAAAAAACTATACAGGTACTTCAGAACAGACCTTGTCTAGTGAAGCAACTACTTTCATTTACATGTATTGAAATACACGAAATAAATAAATAAAATTAAATTTAAAAAAAATAATAATTATAAATAAACTATAATAATGACAGTATTGTATAAACTCTTCGCTCAGCATCAACATCTAATACAAATAGGTTAATTGAAGTAAATCGCGTCCACAAACCCAATTTTGGTGACCGTGCTTTCGCGGTGGCTGGAACAAATTTCTGGAATAAACTACCAAATAAACTGAGACAAACAAACAGCTTACCTCAGTTCAAAAAACAGCTAAAGACGCATTTGTTTAGACAATCATATAAAAACCTACAGAATCATTACATCACTTCGTAATGTTTTCCCACTCCTAGTATGCACTCCGCGAAAATACCTCATTCTTTCTAGCACGCCCAACTATTATAGTTTTAAATGTTAATTCCATTTTTTGCATGTCATCTAGTGAGTAAGTATGTAATAGTAAATAAGTGTTTTAAGTCAGTAAGTTGTTTTGTGTGAAGCGCTTTTGAGGTGAGTACTCACGAAAACGGCGCTATACAAATGATGCAATTATTATTATTATTATTAATAATAATAATAAGTGCACCTTCTACCTTTCACTGGGATAATTATTTGTGTAGATCATTACAAATAAAAAATATATTATTCACGAAATATATACAATACTTAGATTTATCAATAAATTTATAAAAAAAATTTTAGTCAATTTCATTTCAATTTCTCCATCTACTTATCCAATATTCAATACTATGAGCCGGTTGCATCAATTTGGCTTATATTAATCTTCCGTAAAAACCATAAATTTTTGCGAAACCGGATTGTTTTATTGATGTGAAATGCAATAACCGATGGTTTAAGCGAAAGATTACTATAAACCAAGATGATGCAACCGGCCTTAAATGTACACGCATCTCTTGTTATTTCTTAAAAGATGTATTCAATTCATCTTCCTTTCTTTTTCTTTGACCAATAGACCACAGGGCGACTGGAATAATCCTTATTTAATACTCGGGACCGTTCAATATAAAAAGAAAGTAAATAAATCTGGTCTCACGCTGTATAAAAAGACAAAAGTCGTCCCATTGTCCCGGTAACTCCCGGCGTCCCGCGCGTAGGCCGCCCGCCGCCCGCGCGGAGCTCGGCCGGGCACCCCCGGCGGGACCAAAAGTCGTGCTTTAAGTGGATATTGTGGTTAAGTTAGAGGAATGCTTATCCCTAAACGTACAAACACGGGACATGGGTTCGATTCTCCGCGGTTGCTTTTTTGTTCTTTTATGCCGTTCAGAGGATATCAATTATTATTTTATGTCATTTATTTTTGTGTCTCGGCTATCGCTAAAATCTGTTTGATTCACATGGAATTCTATAAAAAGTTTTTTTTTCTATTCTATGCACAGAGTATAAAATTGCACACGGATGAATTAAACCCCTTCTTTAGGCGAGGGCATTGGGACAGCGGAATTATTTGAGAAACATTTATAATGCAGTTAAACAATATATATTACAGATGTCTCACATTGATGAAATTATACATTATAGGATAGAAGGTATGGAAGGGGTTCATAAGGCTTAAGACCTATCGTACGGCGGCTTAAGTGATCACTTTACACAATGTAACATTCACCATTTCCACCCATGATAGAATACTACGTCTATAAAATTTTTATATATTTAAATTTTACAACCTATTTCGTATGTGTGTTGCAACAATCATTAGCGCGACCGGCATCTAAAGCTTTTTCATTCCCCTTAAATAACCACAGATGTCACTAATGAGATGTCTATTTTTATGATTGGAATTTTATAGCAATATCCTTTATATGTGTAATGAGATTCTTCCTAATTATTAGCATTACACTAGACGAAATTTTTCGTCTCTGTGACAAAAATCCATTACTGAGTTCTGAAAAATTTGGACAAATTCAAATATTCTGAATGTAGTTAAAGTTTTTACTATTGCATAATTAAATTCCCTAGCAAACAAAACGTATTTTTTACAATAGATCTTGTTTTTAAATTTCGTTCCAAGTTAAAATGTATTTTTGCAATACAGCGCGACTTAATTGCTAAGACATTATACTTTCGAAGTGTATTTAATTTGTACGTTAGTTCATGTCTATATATATATATATATATATATATATATATATATAGACATGATCACCAATATATTATACATATATATATATATATATATATATATATATATATATTATATATATATATATATATATATATATATATATATATATATATATATATATTGGTGATCAGTGTGTGTCTATATATAATGGTTCGTGTTATTTATTCGTTGTTATTTTTCATCATCATTTTCAACATTTCTGTTGTTGGTATCACTTTCTACTTATACGTCATAGGTCCAACATGCATTTGACCGCATCATCTTAGTCCATCTGCTTTCCTCCCAACAGATGACCCATCTACTGCCGTCGCAGCTGCCACCCTCTATCGATCGTCTTTGAGGTCACTTTTATCTTATCCCCTTTTGCTCAACGACTTGAAGAGCTCCTCACCTTGCTGAACAGAGCAGTGATATGCTCTGCAAACGAATGAGAAGAAAAGCAATATCCATCGAACTCCCTTAGCTTCTCGGGCCACGTTGAACATCCGTGAGTGTCCATGACTACAACCGTGCTTCAAGACTGACACTTCTGAAAGGCTTTCTCATTAAAGTGTCGTTAGTATGTCTGGTTCGATAACTATCTTGAAGCTTGCACAGCGAGATCGCAGCCTCTTGACTTCTAATAACTGCTTGATTGTTGAATATGACGACTTGACTAAACTAGATGGGCTCATTGATGCATTCAATTTGCTGTGTGCAAATTCCAATTGATAGATGGTTATACCATTCATGTTACGTCAGTCAGTCACGTTCAATGAAATATTCAATAATGTAAGTAGTTACAAATACAAACTAATTTATAGGATACATATAAGTTAGTAAGCTGTACGTAAGATAATCTCAAACAATGATCTACCAGCCAACATTCATTATTTTTTTATAAATGGTCGTAGTTAATTAGTAGGTACCTACCTACCTTTACCTTACATTAATAATAGTACAATACATTAATAGGTAGGTACATTAATAATTTTAAATACATCTTAAAATAATAATAATATTAAAAAATTAATATAAACATTTAAATTAGTTTTTTGTTGTATTTTCGTTAGTTTTCGTCATTATTGTCGTTTTTTTCTGGTATCCTATTCATGATCAATTTATTTATTTTTTAAATAAGATGACTTCTAGCTGTCTGTAGTCATTTGATCTGATATGATTTTTAAAATATATTTTATTTTATTAAATTACCTGCGCTGAAATTATTTCGAATTTCTCAAAATAATTCAATTATATTAGACGATTAAAAAATCATTTATTTCAATAGCAAACATATCCAAAGTTTTTCTGTAGCATTTCTTATATTATTTATTTATAGAGGTTATTTAACAAATTAATCTTTTTTACATTATTAACTCAACAATATATTACCCCCAAAAAGAGATTTAGCTCGTGCTTTGGAGAGAAATTCATATTTTCTACCTTAAAAAATATGCAATAACAACATGCAAATTAACTTCCGTTCATAGCCATTGCAAATCAGAATGGATTAAAATTTAGTTTGATTCACAATAATAGAAATGTAATGTCACTTGATAATAACATTATTTTTTTAATTCGTAATATGAATTTAATGTTTCTATCTTGCTTAGAATATCTTATTCATTATACTATTTAATTCCTACATATGTATAGTGCAACTTGGCCGTTATTGTTTTCAATAATAGTAAGTTTTTAGTTTTTATTATTTTTACTTCTTGAGTGCTGTATAATAGAATCTGGAAAATGGATTTTGAATAAAATAATTAATTTGATAATAATTTACTGTCATTAAGCGTGAATTATATCCATTTTAGTAGCGTATTGTATTGGGATGGTCGAGTGTGTACAAATATTATGGTGTATCTAGTAAACATAAAATTAAACTGAATGCTATTGAAATGCGGTCGTTTAGGCGAATGTGTGGGAAATCAATATACAGTAGAGTGAAGAATAAACAAATTTGGAATGAATGTGGAACGTATGAATGAGGAGAGAATGGTGAAGAAAATATATAAAGCAACTGTTGAAGGCGACAGGAACAGAATGTGCCCGCAAAAGACTGAAGTGATCAGATACAGAAAGCATGGAAGGACGACCCTGTTAAAAGCTTCAACAACATGAGAAGATTTATAAAAATGGACAGGACAGTGAATGGCAACCCAACGCTTACCCAATAATGTTTTAAAAGAAAATGTTCACATATAGCCGCCAGGTGGGTATTTTCAAATGACACACGGCAAGCATGCTATGCCGCAGAGCAGCGCAGCAGGAATTCAGCACGGCTTGCAAAAATTATTAAGATATTAGTTAAGTTATTAATTACATGCCATATAAATTAATAAAACACTTCGATTATGAAAGCCATGCACTCTATATTTGTGAGTTAATTTTATTTTATTTATTTATTTAAGCATACACAGTGGTACTGAGTACGGAGACCGTTATTTTGATTTTTTTTAGTTATTTACATTATTGCTTTTAGTGTTGTTAGATAAAAGATTTTTACTGTCTCCTTACCTAAACCGGGGTTTGCGGTAAAGGAGACATGATCATCAGCTGAATCCAACAGTGAAATCTAAAGAAAAACTATATTCTTTAAATTATTAAAATAAAATTAACATAATAAAAATATAACAATTTATGAAAACAAAATAACTCTTAAAACAAAATATCTTTATTATCAATGAATACGAAAGAATGTCTAAACAAGTTATTACCGACTAGTACCTACCCAATTATGTATTGTGTCCATATAAGAATGATTTTTTGGTAGTGAATATTTTCCAGTGAGTATTGAGTGTGTTATATAATATTATCTAAATGATAATCTAATTTCCTCCATTGTACATATTTGAAACAACTACGCTATCGCTATCTATGATTTGAAAATTTATCATTACCGTGAAAAAGTATAAATCCAAAAAATTTAAATATTTTGATCGCGGTCACCGAGGATTGCTAATTTTAAAAGCATTGAATTCTAGATTTTATGTATCTGTTCCTTCCAAAACCATATTTCCTATACATTTAAATGTTTTTTATAAAATCTCAAATTCAGTACATTATAAATTAGCAATCGTCGATGACTGCATTAATTTTTTTTTGATATTGATGATTCCTTTTATACCCCTAATATATTATATGTCGCCGCTGGTAAATGAGACTTGTATATTTTTTAATTAATACTCATCCATCCATAATTAATCCATCCATATAAAATACTGTATACAATTTTTTTTACTCGAATCTTAAGTATGGTTTGCGGGGGACGCTGCTTCCAAGAGGACACTCCGACGAAATTACTGTTTACTGTTTACATTGATTATTAAGCCATATGGTTCATTTGAAAAATAAATTAATAATATATTTAGAAACTAGACATATAGGCTTACAGCATCGCATAGGGGAATTTCTATATATGGATCATGTGGATCAGCAAACTTTGTTTATGATTTTCATGAAAAATTTTCAACGTTCATAAAAAAATAGAAGAGGGCCTTACTAAAAAAATCCCTACATGGTGCCATAGAGACTGGATTTTCGAACAGTTTAAGACCTGGCGCATGCAAATCGGATGTACAGTTTTTTTAATAAAAACTTAGTTTCGAGATAAACGCATTCAAAGTTTTGCCATATATTTTATTGAAATTAAACCGCTGTATCTCCGTCAATGTTAAAAATTTCTACCATTTGGTGAGAGCATTCTTAACAAATGCATCTTTCAGAAAATGAAAAAAAAGGCAACATTTTTTTACCGTGTCTGGGGCCTTAATAACTAATTTATCATTAATAAACAAATCGTTACTTAGTTTCGAATGTTTTCATTCGTCTCCCGCAGCCACTACACGTGACAATATATTCAACGAACATGTCGAAAGGTCAAATAGGTCATTAATATCCTTGATGGATAGTTCTAGTGTAATAATAACATTTTTGAAATAATTGTTTGCTTTTGTCGACAGCTGTCACCTCTGCATACAATCTTCCCTCACTTTTTTGTCACTATCTTTATTCATTTTTATTTTATGAGAAAAACAGGTTTTTAGATCTTCGATTGCACTTATGATCGATTTTTTTAAATCACTTCTTACATTGGTAATCTATATTGGAACCAAAAAGCAGCAGTAAGAGTCGAACAATGTCTAACAGACGAAATAGAAATAAAGAGAGGCGTGCGACAGGGATGTATTCTTTCACCCATGCTGTTCAACTTATATTCAGAAGAAGTATTCAATGAAGCTCTGCAAGAATCTACTCAAGGACTTGTTATAAATGGAAAGATACTGAACAACCTGCGTTATGCAGATGATACGGTACTTCTAACAAGTAACATTGAGGATCTGCAACTTCTGCTGAATCAAGTAGTGAAGACATGTGAGAAATTTCGGTTAGAACTTAATACAAACAAAACAAAATATATGCTTATAAGCAAAAATAGCGCAGTTGACTTGAATGACAATCTTTATATAGCTGGAACGAAACTAGAGAAGGTACGAAGTATTGCTTACTTGGACTGAAACTTAAATGAAAGATGGGATCCTTCGGTTGAAATCAAATGCCGCATAGAGCAAGCTCGTGCAACCTTTATCCGCATGAAAAAGATGTTCTGCAGTCATGATCTCAACCTAGGATTACGAATGCGAATGGTCGGATGCTACGTGTTTTCAGTATCATTCTATGGAATGGAAGCATGGACGCTTATCTAAGAACTGATAAGGCGACTTGAGGCATTCGAGATGTGGATCTACAGAAGAATTCTCAAAATAAGCTGGATGGACAGAGTTACGAATGAAGATGTTATGACTCGGATGACTAGAGAAAAATAAGTTATTAAAACAATAAAATCCGAAAACTTCAATATCTAGGACATGTGATGAGACATCCAGAGAAATACGAGATCTTGCATCTCATAATGCAAGGAAAGATTGCCGGAAGTCGAGACCCTGGAAGAAGGAGGACTTCATGGCTGAAAAACTTGAGGCAGTGGTTTGGCCAGTCTACTGTGGAGCTGTTCCGGGCCGCAGTAAACAAAGTCCGCATAGTCAACATGATAGCCAACGTCCGTTAAACGGACGGGACATGAGAAGAAGACGAAGAATTCTGGCCTGCACTGTAACTTCTTTGAATTTACTTATCGCACGTTCGTATATATAACCTATACAACCTCCGCCATCTTGTAATGTTTTTATAATATACTATTATGTATAGGTTTTACACTTCGTAAATTTTGACGAGAGGAATATTGGCGAGACGTCAATTTTGACGAGAAGATGGCCTCTACCGTGGGGGACGAGTTTAAGATTAATAATTAATTTTTAAAATATCAAAATTATGCCTCGCATTACTTTCTCTTGTCCGTGGTTCGTCAGGTTGAAAAAGGTCCGTCACCACTTCTCCGAGGGCCATTCAAAGCTTAACGTGTTGATTTTGTATTACACGCGGCGTGTTTGTTGATTTAGCAGCCAAGACGTCTCGAGACACAAAACGAAGAGTCTTTGAACTTTGTCCGGATACTATTTCCAAACGGGCGGACGGCGGACATCCTCCGGGCGCGGACGTGTTCCCACGGCTCCGGCTTGGAGAGGCCTGGACGCGATATTTGGAACAGAACAAGGTTTGGCAAATATAAATATGGACTAAATACATGCGCGTATCTGCCATCGCGCTGTATTTCTGTAGGGGTAGGCGAAAGAAGCGATACTGTACAGGGTAATTTGGAAAACATTAATAACCTCGCAGGACTACATTCCTGCTTTAATTATGAGTCGGAAAATATTCAACCATGACCAATATTTATGGAGATATGCGACATCAAAGTTCGCACTTTTTTTTCAATATTTCTGACTTATTTTTTTTAAACGTTGGACTATTATTACAGTACTTAACTTATATCGAATATGAAAAATACATTCCTTTTAATACAAGTCAAATGAAATGATAAAACCTTCCCATTCCAATTGGAAAACATTCCAATTGGAATTTCTGTGGAATGAATTTTTCGTAATCGATTAAGTTCGTAAAATCGTAACAATAAGTTATTGTAACGATAGTTTAATGTTTTGTAAAAAAATAAGTCAAAAATATTGAAAAAAATGCAATCTTTGAGCTAATCCACAATACTTTACAGGTGATTCCTGCCTTATTATGACTAAAAAATATTCGCGATTGTTCAAAAATGTTCGCAACCATGACATAACATATCTCCATAACTATTGGTATTAATCAATAGTTATAAAATATGAGTTGTTTAATGTCATTATATCGATGTCATTATAATGTCATTATAGCGGTAGATCGACTCTGACGAATTTAATTTTGTATGAAGATCAGATACTGAAAACCCTTGCTGAGAAATATCAGGTGGACTCCATCTACACTGATTTCAGCAAGGCCTTTGATAAAGTACCTCATGATTTATTACTTTATAAGCTGAAGGCTTTAGGCATTAAGGGAACTCTGCACGATTAGTTTACTAGCTACTTGTGCTCGCGAAGAATGATAGTACGAGTTGGTGATATTAATATGGATGGATTTATTGCTACTAGTGGCGTACCACAAGGAAGCCACCTGGGACCTATTCTGTTTCTTCTCTTCATTAATGATATAGTAAATTCTTTTAATAATATTCAATTCTTACTTTTTGCTGACGATTTAAAGCTGTTTAAAAGAATACAATGTGTAGAAGATTGTTTGGTATTGCAGAATAATTTAAATGCACTTATCAACTGGTGTAATGTTTACAAAATTTATTTGAATATTCAAAAATGCCAAGTAATCACCTTTTTTAAAATAAAAAATCCCCTCTATTTTACGTATACATTAAATGACATACCTCTTGAAAGAGTCAAAATTGTAAGAGATCTAGGTGTGATATTTGATGAGAAACTAACATTTATTCCACATATTGACAATATCACTAATAACGCGTTGAAGATGCTAGGATTTATTTTGAGGCTTACAAAAGACTTTAACACTATAAATTCCATTAAATTATTATATACGTCTCTAGTAGGTACGAACTCAATTAGAATCTAATTCTCCTGTATGGTCTCCACATTATACTGTTCACTCCAATAATATTGAGCGAGTGCAGCACAAATTTTTGAGAGTTGTTAATTTTAAATTACACATACCAATAATGGACATAAATTATAATTTTCTATTGTCTCTAATTAAACTAAATAGATTATCCGATAGAAGGAAAATTGCTGACCTCGTATTACTGTATAAAATCGTAAATAATTATTACAACAGTTCAGAACTAACGCAGCTAATTTTTTATCACATCCCTTCCAGGAGCACTTGACAAAGTATATCGTTTCATTGTGACAATGTTAGTGTAAATTATCTCTATAGCTCACCTATTAGAAGGCTCCATAGGTTAGAAAACGAGTATGGCTACCTATCGGATGTTTTTTTCGGAAACACTAGCCGCCTACAAGAAAGCTCTTCTGGACGAATTCGGTCGTTTATAATTGGTTATTGATGTCATGTCTATCTCTTGTTTTTAGATTTTTTAATTTTACAATTCATTTTATTTTACTGTCATTTTTATTGCTTCTTGATTATTAGATTGGATTTGTTTACAATTATTTCATTTTGTTGTAATTTTGTTGCTTCTTGAATTTCAGACATAATTATTTTAATTTGTTGTAGTTTTAATGATTGTTGACATTCATATTTGATTTGATAACTATTATTTCATTTGATGTAATTTTGTTATACTTTATGTTAAGTTATGTTTTATTTTTCTTTATATATCACTTTATTAATTGTTTTTGATAGAATTATATTTTATCTCCTTTTTTTATTATTACCTATCAATCTAAACATGTTTATATATATTGTTTCTTTAATGGTACGTTGTACCTTAGCTTTTCTTTTTTTTCACGGTGAGCTAATTTGAATCTGTTAACATTTTTTCAGTTTTAGAGTACCTATCTATTTCTTCTTAGAATTATTCTCATTGTTCTGCTTTGTTGAATTTGAAAATAAAATTAAAATAAAGATAGATGCAATGGAGATGTGCTTGTGACATTTGTGGTGATTTGCATGGATAACTCACAGAACAAGCTGTTCCATTTTACAAGAAATAACTGCTAAGGAACGGTCTTCCACAATGCTAATGCACATGGTGAACTCTTCGGACATGTCACAAGACAGGGCATAGGGTGTATCAAAAAAAATTAAATTAAAAATGAGAACGAAGTGGATTCCTGCCTTTATAATGAGTCGAAAATGTCCGAGCAACCCATGACCTTATTTTAATAGTTACGAGGATTTGCAATATCAGAGTTTGCATTTTTATTTTAATATTTCTGACTTATTTTTTGCAAAAAGTTTAATTATCATTGCAGTAACTTATATTAATTTTGAAAAATTCATTTTCGTTAATACAACTCGAATAAAATGATAAAAACCTTATAAAAAATTATATTTTCAATTTTTGCAAGGTTTTTATCATTTTATTCGTCTTGAACTGAAGCGAATGAATTTTTCAAATTCGATATAAGTTACTATAACGATACTTAAACTGTGCAAAAAATTAGTCAGAAATATTGAAAAAAATACAAATTTTGATACTGCATATCTCCATAACTATTTATTGGTCATGATTGCTTGAACATTTTCGACTCATTATCAAGGTAGGAATCTACCTGTAAAGTTTTTGCTTCTAGCTGTGAGACACCCTGTATAATAATACGGTCAAGACATTATTGTTACGATAACATAGCGACATTGTTATTCTTAAAACAGGGGAAACATTTTGTAGGGTCCAGAATATTTTTTCATGTTGATCAATTTTCATGTTTTCCGCTATACTCCATATATGATTGATTTCCACCACTTTACTTAAATTACAAAAAAAATATGGTTTTAACTTATATAAAAGTTAAATTAGTAAACATGGCTTGGATTTTATTAATCCATCAGGGGATTCCTCGAAGTGCAGTAAAACCCGCAGCCCACACGTGGGCAGTGTTAAGGTCTGCTGGCATTATTGGTGCTGGTTCTTGGTAAACACCGTCGTAGTTCTTGGTATCATTTGGGCTTCAGTTTGTCGGCAGATACGTCATAATAATAATTTTGATTTCATTTCGCGTGTAGAAAGCGAGCGGTGCGCCATTATTTATTTGGCTTGCAGGAAATGGCTTTGATCTGTCGGGAAGCCAGCCGCAAATGGACCTAAAGGTAGATTTTATTAGTAACGAATTAATCCTTCTTCAAAAGGTTTCCATTTCTCAGTAAACTAAAATTGTTTCGCTCAAATGCGTCGCATACTTTATATCATCTTTTTTTCTTCCTCAGGATCCATGTTTCGATTTTGTACCGAGTTATGCCAGATCAATACATAATAATACATGATAATTACACTAGACATCGTCAGCATAGATTGTTTCACGTTCCAATATACAGGACCAACCTGCCGATGGTTATGCCTGTTGGAAGAGCCACAGCTATGCTGAACAAAATCGCTTTGTGTATTGATATATTCCATGTGTCTGAGGGGGTTTTCCGAAGCGGGATTTTCCTACACCTTTGACCAGATTTGATGGTATTTTTAATTTATTAAATATTTTTATTTTGCTATATACTTCCTAATATGTATGCCTTAAACATTTTGTTTGTCATGTACATGTTATCAATAAATAAATTGAAAAATTGAAAAAAAAAATTGAAAAATTGAATCAAGAGAGGATCTCCATTCGCACAAAAAGAGTAAATGATATTTCTATCTTTCATGTTCTGCTCATTGAAAGACGCAGCCGTCTCATGTTTAGGAGTTACGGGAGATAAATATGTACCCCCATCCGATGGTAATGGATTTGCAGAATCTCGGAGGGCATCAGTGAGTTTATGATTCGTGGCGAATTGAGAACGCGATGCATCTCCGGTCTCGGGAAGACGGTTAAGTTATTGCGAGGCACGGCGTGTCGTAAACACAGAATTAGCCGGACGATCGGACACCATCGGACGATGGCAATGGAGATGAGATGAGAATCCAGGGATGGTGATGGAAAATATTCTCAATATGTTGTTAACGTTTGTGATGGACCGATTCAGTAAAAAGAAGAAGCGCCGTTCTTAAAATAAATGTCTAGCTAGATCTAGCTGCCCTAAATTAGTATCTCGCTAGTTGTTACCCGTCAAAAATTACGGAATAATGGTTCGCGTCTTTGCTAAGACGTATTTATTTCTCCGTCGGATTTTTTTGGCGGGTCGCGGATATGCAATGGTGGCGACATCGATAGCGTCCTGCGCTACCATTCGCGCGGCCGTGGTTCGCACCCTACCTCTAACTATTTGTTAGAGGTTGGGTGCGAACCACGGTGCGGCGTAACTGTTTGTCCGTCCATCTATCCGACACACGGATAGATGGACGGACGAACAGAAAACGAAATTATTATGTTTGATCTTAGGTTAACAACATCTATTTGCTGTCACACTCTCAAACCGCAAGACACCTAAATACAAGAGTAAAAGAACATCGCCGGTGCGTAAGAAATAATGACTTCACGGAATTCGCCAACCACATAATTGACATCATCCATTCTTTCGGTCGTCATAAATTAAAACTTCTCCACTCACTTCCTCATAAAAAATTGATAATAAACGTAAAGAACTCAAATTCTGAGAAAACACTTATGAATAACATTTCACAACACGTTTCCTGTCCTAAATTTGTTTCCCATAATGACCAAAAAATCATTCCCAACACGCGACCCGCTGCCCTGCTCGAATAGGTAGACAAAATTCAGTTTTTGGTTACTTTTTAATTATTTTTATTTTTTGTTTATTTATTTATTTATTTAACGCCCTTATGGGCTTTAACAAAATATAAAAAATATTAATTCAAAAAAAAATAACATAAGACATATATACATTTAAAAGGTACAAGTCTATATAATAAAAGTGTGTAAATTTAAATTATACCTGTTGATAACTCAATGTGTGTATATCACGAAGTTAAATTTAGTGTAATTTAAAATAAATGTGTTTCTTCACTGCGGTATTAATATTTTTCAGAAAGAAAAATCGATAAATATAATGTGCCACTTATTAAAATTATATTTTTTTAATGCTTTAAGATCAATTGTATTTTAATCTATAACTACTTATATAAATAGAAAATTTAATAAATAGGATTATACGTCAATGAGTATTTTTTCATTGCTCAATTCACTTTATTTAGCGTAGACTATAATACCTATTGCTATCTTAGAAGGAATTATGAATATTATTCTATATACATATAATTATATTGAATTGATTTATTAATCAGACAGGAATTCTACGGATAATGGTATAACATGAATACACAACGTAATTTGCAATAACATATTGACGCACTCATGTTAGCCTCCTAAATGTATGGGAAAAAGGTCGTAAAGTTGAGACAGCCCTGATATATTTTATTGTCTTCTCGCTTTGTAATACAATTCGTTGTTCCGTTGCATCGCAAGTGTCAGTCCGAACAATTGTTTCGTTGATGCACTTAAATGCATAGTAAATTATAAATCGTTAAGGAATGTAAATCATGCATAGAGTGTGCAAATTCCATTTCGGTTACAATGTGAGGGAGAACATAAAGATAATGAACAAATTCGCTATGCGCCGTTTTGAAAGACGCCATTGTAAGGGACAGCGGTTCTGTTTCTCGTTGAATTTGGACCACGATTCTAAGGCTAAATTCTGCGTAAGCTAGAGAAACCCAACTGTTATTGACTACAGATTTACATGGTCAATCTAAGGTTAACGAATATGGTTTTTTTTTAAATTGGTATCTTAGCACGAAGAATGTGTGTGTGAACATTTATCTATTACCCTTTTTTTAATTTGCTTTAATTTAGTGTAGTTTTTTTATGCCGTACCTACACTGAATGCCTATTTAGGATCTATATACTCTTATTTTATTGCGCTCGGGCCCGGCGGAGGCGCCCGAGCGCGCCCGTGTCCAACCGATGTCTGATTTGAAAGAAAAATGGTCTTTTAACAGACTATACGATTTAATTAATTCGAATTATTGAGTATGAGGTATAATTTTGTGAATATTTTTATGTTAATGACAGTGAAATTTTCTTAGTACGCATGTAAAATTTAATTAAAATAATCGATGTTTTAATGGCTTTATGGGTACTGCAATATAGGAAACAGAACATTTAATTTCTGTCTTTTTTAAACGATATATTTAACAACTTATTAATGTCTGAATAGCACCACTTCTTCTTCAAACTGTATAAATCAATTTGTAAATAAAATATTTGGTATTTATTTAAAAATGTCCGTGTACCAAAGATAACTCTATTGCATAAAAACTAAAATGGTGTTTCGGGGTTATAATATTTTAATGTTATAACAATATATTTGTTCATATTTTTTTAAGGAAATGCTTCAAGAGTAAATGGATCTATCATAATAAAATTGATTAAAAGCCTATTTAGCTATGGGTTTTGCAAAATGATTTAATAAGTTTACGTTAAATTTAGCAAATCGAGAGCAAATACGAAAATCGTGTACTGGGGCCTCTTAAGAGAAGACGACCAACGTCTTTTGAAAAAGAGTCAATTTGATAATAAATTAACAAAAGATTTTGAAAGCATATTTGTATATTTTAGAAGCATAATAAGCATATTAATTAATTATAATTGATTGATTGGTTGATCTTTTTTTTAACTGCTTATCGTGACTAAATATATTCGGATGAAATCCGTCAATTTTTACTGTAAATAATATCAAATCATACAAGTTATATGTCGTCTACAACACAAAGCGACACAACCTTGCCAAATTCTCCAGCTAAAATCAAACGAGCTTAACAACCAATCAGAAAGACCGGAAGTGTTGTCATAATCCCGTGTTTCTAATATATACTGACAAATTTATATTATTATTATAAATAAAACATATTTTGGAAATAAAAAAAAGTGTTACGTAATAGTAAATTGAATTTTATAAATAACCAGTATATTTACAAATAGTTATCTTATTTATTTGTTTTCGAATGAGTACCTACTTAATTATTATTAATTTCCCATATTATTCTTTATATTTTGATGGTCTAGGTCTAGAATTCCATTTTTAATTTGTTGATATAAGTGGTGAAAACAAAGTACCTAAATTTTTATTAATTATATTAATAATGTCACTACAAAATCTTTTTGCTCTTTTTGAAAACATTATTTAAGAGGTTGCGTCACCGAGGGAGCTTGAAACTAGGTAGGATTTGGGTGATTTTACAAGAAGATGATTATTTTTTTATTAGTGTCCTAACAAGGTTTTTGTACCCTCGCTGTCAACGTCCCCTCTAAGACAGGAGTGTCTACTAAGTGTACGCTATGGAAAGTAAATTGATCAACGTAAAATCTTTATTTAGTGACGTTGATTTTTAATACGGTAAAAAATTGTGTGTTGAATTATGTATCAATATTTTTATTTGAATGTGGGGTATAAAAGGAAAGGCAGCAAAATCAAAAAACAAATTAATGCAGGATGCATTGAAAACTACTAATTTAAAACTTACTGAATTCGAAGTTTTATAGGAAACATAGGCTATAAATTTATAGGAAACGTGATTTTGAAAGGGTAATAACTATGACAAAAGCATGAAGCAAAAAATCTAAAATTCAGTAAGATGAGTTAGGGTAAGTTCATCGTAGAAAATGAATGGATGAAATTCAAAGTGATCATACGGCTAACCAGAATATCACATAGGCTTTTAATTTTTATATGTAATGTATTAACTATTTTTTAATATGATTTCGTTTTTAATTAAAAGCCAATATGCTTTTTAATTGATTTTAAGGCATTTTCCTAATTAAGTCAGGAAAACGGTAAAAAAAGGAAAACTTACCCCGAAAATGGGGTAAGTGCATCTATCCTGTTAAAGTATCAAAAAATAAAATTTAACGGTTGAATGAATTCGGTTATGACATTGCATAAAGCATTAAAAGGTGGGAAGGGGAAAGGAAAAGGAGAAGACGTGCTTGTACACTCATATACATATATGGCATATACACATACACATACGCATACATATATGCACTCGCATACATACATTTATGGCAGCAGCCACAGAATATAAAATTGTACAAACATTTTCCTTCTTTAGGCAAGGAGATTGGGACGCAGTGGAAATAAGTATATTTACGACACATTTATAATGCAGTTAATATATTTATTCTTATATAATTAAATCCCCTAGAAAACAAAACGTATTTTTTACAATGGACGTTGTTTCTGTGATTTTAATAAATTTCGTTCCAAACCGAATATCTTCAAGTAAAAACGCATTTTTCCAATTAAGCGTGAATTTTTTACTTAGAAATTATACTTTTTAAGAGTATTTAGTTTGACTTTTTATAATCGTTTCGAAATTTACAAGTATAAGTAGTTATTTTTAATTTTTCAAACAACACATTTTCATCAACAACATCCAGGAAATTTACGTTAGTTCATATCTATATTTTTTTAGTTAGTATGTAGCGGCAGCGAACATGTTAAAAAAACTGTGATCTCCTAACAGAGAATTAATATCCATTCAAATCCCAAGCAACGGAAATGAACAAAGCTTTCTCTTATCAGATCCAAGATCATTTTTACATAAAAAAATGAACATATTTTTCGCTAATCTTTTCTGCAATAGCGCGTAAGATCATATTTTCACAGAAGCCGCATGTATCGGACAGATGTGTCGAGAGATATCGCGAGTTTCGTGGGAGCACGGGCGCTTCCCGTCGGACTTCAAAGCGCGACCCGCCATTGGTCAAACGGCCGTAAACATTCGGCGCGAGGCGCTCTCATTCGGCCGCGCCGTGGGAAATTCAAATATACAACTTTATACAAAAGTAATACTCCAATGTCGAATTTTTACTCGAAATATTGCGCCTAAGAAATTTCAAAATTACGTTATATCATGCGAAGGATGTGTCCAAGCTTACTTAACAGAGATTGTTCTAGTTCTAATACAAAGCCCGATATCACTTTTAATATTATTAATATTGAATTGATAATTAAATATTGATTCAATGTTGCGATGCAAGATAAAAATATAGTTAGACTTATCTTAACATGCTCTATTTAATATTTTTATTTATTTTATTCATTACTGATACTACTCATGACTTTTATTTTAATTCACTTTCATTATTATTATGTATTATTTCAAAATTATTGTTTATGTGCAATATACTAGGATATAAGTTATTAAGTTCATTGCTGTATATTTACACTTTCATATACATACATATCATTTTGTTATATAAATATTTCCAAACAAATAAATAAATATCACATAATTGAATTTTAAATTCATTCAATAAACGAAGGCGTCTCTATAAAAAGGGTATATAGAGTACATTAGGTCACAAATTGATTCTATTGTTTGTAAATTGTCTATAATATAACAGTACATGCACCATGTGCGGTATTTAATTTTAAAGATTTAATCTCAATATTGCCGAAATTCGATCTCAAAAATTGGCTAACGTGAAAAAACGATCTATATTTATCTATAATCATCTGGCAGTAACAAATATGATGGATGCCGACAGATCAACGATGTCACTGAGATTGCTTAATAACATGAATAAACAAAGAAAATATACAATGAATGTCCATATTGGCAAGTGAGTATTAAAAAATAAATGAAAACTGAAATTTATTTCACTAAGTGTTTTTCCTCTCTCCTGTAAAATTTTGGTTTTGCATATAGACCCGTTTTATAGGGACACCTTCAAATAATACATACATGATAAACTTAAATTTAATGCGTACATATTATTTCATTTCTTCTTCTCGTACATACTATAAGAATTAAGAATATACATATATAAGAACTCTTATAAAAGTTGTAGGAGAATCCTGCTTCGGAAATCCCCTTCAGAAATATGGAACAGATCATCATACAAAGTGATATTGTTCAGCATAGCGGTTCTCTTCCAACGGGAATAACCATCGGCAGGTTGTTCCTGTTTATTGGAATAACTAGATTAACTGAATGAATATTGCTATCCAGGACGTAAATTTGGGTAAAATATCGTATGGATTGTCATTGAACTCGGAAAATATGTCCTTATTTTGTGCCATTTACTTAAGTCGGTGAAGCACCAAATTACTTACTTGTTGCTTGAAATACATGTTCATGAAAAAAATATTGTGACGCAAATTTCAATCAGCTTGTGCGAAAATCTACTAGATATCAAATATGTGTGAATTATCATTGCTTGCATGATTGCAACATCAAGTGAATAAACAAATTAACATTACTGTTGAGCGAATAATAAACTATTCTGTGTGTTCATTAAACGGTGTTTGGGAGAAAATGCCCACCCGTCCAGAGGCATCTTTTCATGTCGGTATGTATGTATTGCGTGAGTGTCGCGTGTGTATTATGTGTGCGGTGAATGCAGCAGAGGCAGGAATAAGCGGATGAATACAGGTCGCAAATGATACTTACGGTTCAACGATGCTATTTATTTGCAACACTGTATAGATGTGGTTGCGTACATGTATATCACTTTTTATTGCTACGGCGACCGGCGACCGAATGTTCGCTACCTATAGCGGCGGAACCGGGTTAGCTAGTCGCACCGAGCTCTGATTGGTTGATACCGACTCAGTGTGTGCGGCTAGACTCGTGACGGCGCTGAACCGCCACAATACCAATACATATATACAATTCAGATAATATTAATAATTATTAAAATTATACCGAAAAAACATTTTGACTATCCCGCTGCACAACTTGATGTTCAAACTGTTAGGATAATTTACAAAAGAACATATCCTTACCACGTCTGTAAGGAGTATTGTATCCACAAAATCCTTTCTCCAGATTGCATTAGACAGCACTTAAGAAGTATAAGCTATATAAACACACCATTGTTGAAAACAACAACGGCCCATCTACACTACACAAATAAAGGAATTAAAAGGTACCTATAATGAATCAAATTCTCAAAGCAAGCTAGAAACTTTGAATTCGTTTTTATTATTGTGAACCTAACTAACCAGTAATTCATATTCACTTGCAATGCTTATAAATAGAGATTAATTATAATTATACACGTTGTTACTATGCACAACTTAGGCTTACATAGTTTAAACCATAAAATATTTAACTCCCCCCAAAGCACTAGTGAAAACGTAAAATTAGAGTAATTTGTAATTACCTTTATAAAATATCGTTCCTGATTTGAACTCTTAACGTCATCCCCGCTATCTTCTTATTTCTTCAACCTGAATTCTTACCCGATTACCTACCGGAAAACGAAAGCCTAAACAGATTTTCCCGTCGGCTCCAGAGGGAACAAGGCTTGTAGGACTCCAAGGCAAACGGAGAAACTCTGCTAGGAATGTTTGAACTACCCCAAGTGACCGCCCCCGCCGCAGCGCATGACAGAGAGGGGTGGAAGAGTACTGTTCAAGTGATAGGCCTCCTATCTGATTAAGCTAAAGGGGATGCAAAATAAGAAAATATAAAAAAATTCATGATAGGTAGCGTGGATTTTAATTAGTAAAATATCTAAGGATGTTCTAGGTACCTAATTTAAGTACTGAAATCGTGTTGCTTTTAATGTGGTGCAAAATTAGATTAATACAAATTATGTACCATACAAATTTCTACCAAAAAATTTTTGTTTCATAACCTTCTATGCGATGCAGGGACCCCGACGCATTACGATAAGGGATAGAAGAAGAAGAAGACAATATTTGTTACATACAAAAAATAGTTTCATATTTTTTTGTTAATTATAACGCACTTTAGGCAGTACTATACACACATATAAATAATTCAAATAAATTTATTTTTGTTACCCCGGAAAACAGTGATACTCAATGAAAAGGTCTCTAGGGTCGTATCGCTGTGGTGGCTTTTTCGATAGATTTGATTACCGAATGTTATTCCAATTCTAAAAATATTTTTAAAAAATATGTTGTTAAAAAAATGTTGAAAAAATATAATTCTTTTACTGTATAAATCATTTTAAGTATGAATAGAGGGTTGGCTTAAACTTTTTCGTTTAAAGCATACGTTTTTGCGTTTTACACCAATCAAACAAACCGTTTTCGTAAAAATCAATACTTTAAACAATTAATTATTACTGTAAACCAAGTTGGTTCAACCGTCAGCAAGTGATTACATTTTATCTATTTTTTGTAGTAATATAGTAGCATTTTATTAAAGTTATAAGCACGCGTTGGAAGCTGAACATATCTAATCTATGAGCAATCGTTCAAACGAGACAAATAATTAGGATAAAATAAAATAACCTAAAGATTAATTTAACACGCGGTTTATAAAAACAAACCTCGCCAATTAATAACGACAGGGTTGGGTTGAAATGAATAAAAACGTCATTTACAAAGGACATGTATCCACATCTTAATCAGCTATTAATCTCCGTAATAAACCTATGCATATCTAATGCGGACAAAATCTTTACGAGCCGGCTTCAAAGAATCGCCCGTAATTGTACGGAGGAAGTCAGTGGAGCGTTTCGCCGTTTATGGTCGCTCTGGAGACCCTGGATGATAAATTAAAATTTTACGCCTTATTAATCTTTTCCCAAAGCAGATGTGATGCATGGCCGTGTGACATGTGGGACAAATCACAACCGGCACAAAATGGATGCCTTCGCCTTTCCCCCAACGAGATGACGAACTATTATTTTGATCCTCTAAATGGATAGATTAAAACTATGTTTACTCTGCGTGAGTTTAATAATATCGACGGTAAACCGCCAATATCTCCCATCTTCAAAGATGTAAAATTTCAGGAGGAAAGAAAAACCTCATTTTTTGTAAACTTACATACTTAAATAGGTTTTCTTATACATGGGTTATAAAAGCAAGGACAGCAATATTCAAGAAAAATTAATGCAGTCATGGAGGACTACTAATGAATAATGTACCTACTGAATTCGAGATTTTACAGGAAACAGCCTATAAATTTATATAAAATATGATTTTGGATAATAATAAATTAATAATTCTCGCTAACTGCATTCAAATTCATTTTATTTGCTGACTTTGCTTTTTATACCCCACAAATGGTGTTTTATACCCCACAATGTTTATAATTGACATATTTTGACATATCACTCAGGATTCATATGTTAGTTACCTATATTCTGTCAAACTGGAATGTAGGAGTTATTGCTTGTTTTATATATTATGGTTTATAAGCTTTGAAGATATTTTTAAAAATAACTTTTAAATATTTATGACAAAGGTACGTTTAGGATGTATTGTCATATAGTATATATTTAAAAAATATCTCCAAGATGCCATTAAAAATGCAAAATCATAAAAAAATCGAGCCAGGAGGTATTGGCGGGTCACGGACGATATACATTGTACAACTCGAGTTTCTAAGGTGACATAACCTCTCATCGACAAGAGAAGTAATAAAATAATTACATTAATAAAAGAAAACTAACCCATAAAAACCAAGTTTTTACAATAATCCCTTTCTTATTTTTGGGTTTCGTGTCTACCAGATGCGTCGGAGTATTTTCATACAACTTACTTAGTTGTATGAAAAAAACCATTAAAAATTTGAAAAATTCAAAATTATACCATAATTATTATTATTTTTAACGAAAATTTGATAGATCTTCTTGATCGTCACCACGAGTCTGCTTGCAAAGTCAGCTCGATTGGATCACGGTAAAAGGGTTAAAAATCGATCCACATTTTTTTCCGACGGCAAGCAAGCAAGACGCCACGAGTTAAAAGAAAGGAAGACATGGCTTAAGTTAAAATATAAATAATTAGTTGTAATAAGGTACTGACAAAATGAGTCGGAGTTACTGGTGTAAGGTGGAAGCTTTATCCTTCCTCTTGTTACCCTACTCTCTCTCCAGAGTATAAATATATTTGAATGTCTTCTGATAATGGTAAAAAAAATACACGAGACGAGTGTTGAAGAACGGTCGTGCTTAAAGCTTCAACAACCGACGCACGTGCTTGAGAAGATTTATGAAAGTTGTGTATCGAGGCAGAAGAGTATGGAGTTCACACTTTGAGTATCAAAGTCAAATTTTGCTCATTTTCTCTCTAGGACCCTGAATACCCTGGAAAATATATTCACCCGTCAGAGATCCCACCCCTGCCTGTTATTCCGGTCAAAAATGACAGAACATTGGTTCGCGTTTTTGCTAAACCTAGTATACATTTATAGCATTTTTTGGCGGTCTACGGAGAAGCGTTCGTAGCCACATGCGTTAATCGGCCGGTTCGGGTTTGTGGCCCAGGGTTCAAGACTCATCTCCGGCTGTTTTTTAAGCCTCGAATTCGAACGAAATTACGAACGTAACACGAAGTTACGGGGACAGAACGAAATTATTGTTTATGATATTGTATTTTAGTGTCGTACAAGCTAAGTGCGATTATATGTTTTTTTTTCATTTTTGGAGTTGTGTTTATAATTATTTTCTGTTTTTTGTGAAGATTATCTGGGACTTTTTTCCCTACCACTTCGGACAATCGCTACTGTAATAAATTGAGTCACATGAGGGATATAAAAACAAAGGCAGCAATACCTATAAAAAAATTAATGCAGTCTCCGAGTATTATTGATTTAGAATTACTAAATTTAAGACTTAATAAGAAATATAGCATATCAATTTATAGAAAACATGATTTTGAAAGGGATAGATATATATAATCAAGAATTCAATACATTCCAAATTAGTAATCCTCGGTAACTGAATTTAATTTTTATTTTTTATTTTTAATATTGCTGAGATTGCTTTTATATCCGTCATATAACACTTTTGGTTTTAAAAAACGTATTTTATCTTTACATCAAAAATAGCTGCGGTTGAAAAAATGTGTAAACTATATTTTTTTTATTTCACCTAAATCACCTGAACACGTGAATCACGCGACGCTGTGTCAAGGCTCGTTTTACACCATTTTATGATTTACGTTGGAATTTTTCATGACTTTATCCAAGGCGCTTTTATCACCCGCCGCGGCACTACCGCCCGGTAAATAATTGGTGTGCGTCATGGGCCGGTAATGGTGGATTGAATGTAATAATACATGTTTGGGTGCGTCATGCAGGACGGGTAGGTGTCTGTGGTGTAGACAAATGATCATAGATCGGTAACTTTTATTAATTTAATTAAAATTTCAAAAATATTATTATATAATTTTTTGAAGTTTTCTTGTGTAATTTAGTGAAAGGCCATTTTAAATAATACCTTGTTTACTATACATGTAACGATTAGAACACCATATTCAGGCTAAAGGACGGCGTGAGGAGTGGAGTGAAGATTAGAATCTAGTGAGTATGTGGGGGTGGTCATTAGGCGCAGAAGAGGGGATGTAATAGATGTAGTTTGAATAAAGTAACTAGATATTTTAGAAACCTTAGCAACAAAAATGTAATCAATATTAAAACTCTATAACGTCCCTTCTTCTGCGCCTAATGACCGCGCCCACATACCCACCGGACTCTAATGTCAACCCCATTCTACATGCTGTCTTAGTTTAGCATTAGTAACATTACTAACTGAAGATGATGCGTAGGCATCGAAAACTTTCCAATCTATACTAATACATATATAAAGAGGTAAAGTTTATAAGTTTGGATGTAGGAGGTAATCTCCGAAACTACTCATCCGATTTCAAAAATTCTTTCATTAATATTTAGAATGAACTTTCAGGGTGGACATAAGTTATATATTAACCCGTTAAAATAAAAGGGCTTTTCGTGGTGACCTATTTTACAACTAAATTCGACGAAAAAATGGTCGAGCGATGCGTTTTTTAAGAACGCTGCCTTCGCGGTAAGAGGTAGTTAAATACTTTTTGTAGACAAGTTCTGAAACTCAAAAAGTTCTATAAAAAGTCTGCAACGACATATATCTATATGTTAAGGTTAATACACAAATTGATAACATATGACTAAAAGTTGCTAAAAAAATAGGTAGGTAAATAGTGAAACTAAACAGAGTTATCAATTTTTAATATATTTTTACTATTATTTTTATGTTCTAAGAACACAATCACTGGCTTATGTCCACAGAGGGATAATCACTAATAACTAGCAGGAAAGCAATCGGCTTTTTTTAAACTGGCAACAGAAATTATCAGTATGCAGAAACGACATTGCTTGGAGTAATTAATATATAGATAATGAATTGGATAGGTCCTATTTATTTTTTCCTCTTAAATAATTAAAGCGATCAAGGAATACGTACCACATCAATATTCTTACTATTTTAAAAGTAAGCATTACGTTTATGAAAATAAGACTAACTTGCTGGTCTCCTGAAATGGGGCTCGAACCACCTGTTAGATCACCATGTAGCGGACGGCGCTCGAATGATTTGTGTTTTGTAGGAAGGCGCCATCTAGCGCCCTTCTAGCATTTGGTATATGTGTCAGTGGTATATGAGAAACATCCCAGTTATTTCTATCTTAAATTTGAGACTCGTCTGTGATTTAGTGTGAACAAAGAGAAGCATCTCTCTTAAAATTCGAGTAAAGTATTAAACTGCGCAACATTTGTGAATTACACTCTCTTACTTTACATTACACTACGTCTCTTCAGATTCAGACAAAGGATTCCACTGTATTGGAAGCACTTAGATCCGTCAAGATCAGATGATCAAACACCACCAACTAGTTCGGGTTAATCACTATAGTATTAGAGTACAAGAATAGCAAAATCGAAATTTACAATTATTTTTGTTTTTATGTTCGTTCATTTGTCTCTGATGTATCTTGACATCGATGTCTTGGTGGCTTTTCCGTCTATTAAAGAGATGTCCAGCGTTGTTCTATCCATAGATCATTGCGTAGTTGCTAATTTTGGTACTTCGAGCAATACTTGTTAATACTAGCAAAAATTTATTCCTAATTCCGTTCCGTTTCACGAAACACCCGGTTCACTGCTAGTGTTTCCGGAAACATAACAAATAACAATTTTATCCCTTGTTTAAAGCAATGTATTTGAGCAACTTCAACAAATAAAGAGGTTTGTGTACAGGCTAAATACATAGAATGAACGCTTCACATATTATCAGGGTCTCGTAGTCGGACTTTTATCGACGGTTATAAATATAGTCGTTTGTGTCTTTGCTAAATATACAGAGTAAAAATAAAAGTTCGTAGTTAAAACTTGCAACTGGTAGAATTTGAACCTACGTTCCCGTAAGTAAACTTAAATAGCTAACAACCGCTAATGATGGAAAAGGTATTGACATTACCGTGTTTAAATACATATGTTTAAATATAATAACCTTTAAATGAATAACTATGACCAACAGGTATTTCTAACTAAATGACACTAAATGCGATTATTTTTAAAGCTATATAGTCTCGAATTTTAACATATATTAAGTCAATCAAAAATTAATAATCACAAAATCAAAAATTTAATAATTTTTTAATTGTAGTTTAAACGTGTATACAAAATAAGTAACCACCTAAAAGTTGAAGTCCCCCTCCTAGCCCAAGAGTTAGTATCTTTTTGAAGAGGTACAGCGAATACAATGTATGCATTAATTGTAGTTTACATAGACTAAAATATAATAAACTGTATGTTATATTTAATAATAAATATAAAAATTTAAAAGATGTCTATGAATGTCATTTTTTGACTTAGTCTAGGGGTGCTAAATGTGAAAATTTAAACAAATCGGACTATATGCACAACTCTATCCATCGTGGCAATAAAATATTGTAATTGGTTGTATTTTTAATAATAATTCCTGATTATGTTCCGCCACCAATTTCTCGTACCCCTGCTGGAGTATTAAGCTCTATCACCTTTGGTCTCATCAGAGGTCGTAGAAAACTACCCCTAAACGTATAAATAACCTTCGGCTCCAACCACGGGAAACTTACACCCGTAATCCGTAATACACGGCGCGGGCGGTGCGGGTTAAACAATAACTCTGCCGCTGATGGCTGTCTCGCGGGGATAACTAAATAACATGACTCAACTAATAAAACTCAAATTATTGTCTTATTAAATAACCTGATGATATTTTAGATAATGATAATTTTTATTAGTATTAAAAGAAATACGGGCAAAAAGTTTTTCATAAATAAAACAGCATGCTATTTACGATAAAACGAGATAATACGCTCCAATCACTTCAAAAATAACAATATGGTTTAACCATGGAGTTAGCTTCACGTCAGTAAGCCATTAATGTTTGAGTGAATTCGCACACAAATCGCAAACAATGGTGAAAAAAATTATATTGGTAGTTTTACGTATGTTTTTTGTCATACCTACGTTTGTTTCATGGTTCTTATATTTAATTCATGACAAAAAAATTATCGTTATGATGACATAACTTATGATTTATTGTGACGCCTGCTTGTATACGTTTTTAATAATTTGTTTGATAAACACACAATCATAGTCTTGCCTGTGGTGATACGTAGAGTTATGTGACACATATACAAAGGATTAAAGGACCACAATAATGTACCAGAAATTGTAAAAAAAGAGCAGAAATATCTACATGTTCAAGAAGAAATGCATACATTTCATCAAACATAATAATTTCGTTATCTGTCATCTGTCCGTCCGTCTGTCAGTCTGTCTATCTGTCAGTCCGTAACTAAGTGTAACATCCGTAATTTCGTTCGAACCAACCAAATAAATAAAAAAACAAATTAAACGGCCGGAGATGGGGCTTGAACCCCGGGGCAGTAAACCCGAACCGGCCATTTAACGCATGTTGCTACCGCCGCCTCTCCGTGGACCATCAAAAATATACTATATAATATACTAAGACTTAGCAAAGACTCGAACCATTTCATGTTCCGTGATTTTTCACGAGTTCTAGAATGAAATATTATTATAATTATATGAATATTTGGATAATTTATATAACGCCGTTTCCGTGAGAAGTCACCTCAAGGTTTTATTTAATAAGTAAATACCTGCATGGTTAATGAAAGTTTAATGATGATTTTGTATTATTAACGAAATAAATAAAACTAAAAATAAGTTGTATGTACGTAAAAATAATTTTTAAAAATAAGTTGCCTGAACACAGAGCTTGGATGAACTCAAGCACCTTCCACCTGCATTCAAGAGCAATTAATTCATTAACCGTAAAATCATTTACACCCGCTCAGCTTTGTAACCTCAACTAACTTGTAACATTTATATTGTAATCGCATCCTGCAAAACTCGAATCATGTTTAATAAACTAAAATGAATGTACCTACCGCGTATATCTGTGCTTGCTACCTTGTACCTATCTTACTTACTTGCCACCTTATACATCGCGACACATACATGAGCATTGGTAGGATCGGACTCCTTGCTCACACTCCACATTGGTAAACAACACCATCTCTACCAATACTGCCAAAAGCCCATCACTACACTTAACGATATTCCATTTTCAAAATTATCCATTAAGCCATTCGACGTCTCCATTAGTTTAAAATTATATATTGAAATTTCAATATTTCTGTTGTATAATGTTATTGTTATTTTTTAGTGTACCTACATACAGTTCCAAAAGGATGCACCGCAAATTAGATCACTTGATACAGTTTCACGAGTTCAGAACTCACTTTATTTATGTGGGAAAGAGAAATACTGACACCCAATTAAAGTCATTTCCTTGCAATAATGTCAGCTTTCTTTGCGTCGGGTCGTTGTTTCGGATTGCATTTTTATTTAGGTTTTCGGATCAAGAAAAAAAATTTGATTTCATCCATGTTCATACCTACGTATGTTTTAAATTTTCTTCTCTAGGTCTAATAATAATAAGGAAATAAGAATTTATAAAATTTTTGAACAGCCGGTAATTAAAAACGTAAGATAGTGAACATAATTATAGCTAAAGTAAATCAGTTAAATGCGACTACTATGTGTGAGAATGAATGGAATGTTCTAGCAAGTGATAAATAAAGTAAGACATTTAAGAATAAATTAAATACTATGTTTTAAACCACCTTTATCGCTATATATTTGTCAAGTAGTTTCGGTTGGACTCAACCTTCTTCAGGAAAATTATAATAGTAGTTTCGGTTGGACTCAACCTTCTTCAGGACAATTATAATATAGACTCAGTTGGTCCAGGTTGAGTCCAACCGAAACTAGTTGACAAATATTTAGCGATAAAAGTGGTTTAAAACATAGTATTTAATTTATTCTTAAATGTCTTATAATGTCAAGCCACAAAGTGTTTTCTTGCTTTAAAAGATAAATAAAGTGTTCATAGACATAGACAGAGTGATAAATTGTGAAATAGTATGAATTATAGATTAGTGCTTCAGATTTTTTCGTGTTAAGTGAATTTGTAAATTAATTAAGATAATTAATCTCTAATGAATAAATCGTTAATTAATTTCCAGTGTTTTCATTTGTCTCCCAGAGCTGCGTCCCGTGTCAATATATTATTTTTAACATTAGCATACATGACACAAAAGAGTTTTCACTTGGAACTTTGCAGAGGAATTCGCATTTTCTACGATACAAAATACATATCAGGTTGCTTACAGTTACAACATGCACAATTATAATTATTCTCCATTCATAGCCATTGCAAGTCAGTATGGATTTCATCTTATATAACATCTTATATAAATGTAATGTCACTTGATAGTAACTTTAATTTATTTTATTTTTGTAATAGGAATTTAATATTTCTAGCTTGATTTGATAATATAGTTAATTATATCATTTGACTACTACGTATTTATGTATAGTGCAGCTGGGTGTTGTTGTTTTCAACATTTGTATCTTTATATTATTAATAGTTTTTGAGTGCTATCTAGAATCTGGAGAATAGGATTTGTGGTTGAAATTTTTTATTTATTTATTTCACAGAAGTACTTTTTACATAATAATATTATATACAAGAAATACGAAGAGTAGAGCAGTAAAAAATTACAAAATTGAAAATATAGTAGGTATAGATAGTTATTTAAAGTTATAACAGTAATTTAGAAAAAGGAGATGTGAAATATATACAAGGTTAAACAAATAGGTACAATAATTTGTTTGTGAGTGCTTTATGAATTCAGGACGGCAGGGTGTAGAGCTTTTAGTAGCGAATCTTTATATTGTACTAAATTGGAATTAAAAATATCAGAGATATGCACGTAGGTGTTAGTTACCTGGCCTATGCAGAATTATCTTCATAGACGTATTAAAGCGATGTTTTTTTGTAAATTATATTAACCGTTGGAACATATTCTAACAAAAGGGGGTAATATCCGTATTTCTTTATGTTTATTTTCGCCGTACACCCGTGAAAAATCACTGGACATAATAATTGCAGAATTTTAAAGCTGAACATTCGTGAATAGAAAACCATTTGTTTTTTTAATTGACATTTTTCGCTTGAACCTAAAACTAAATAAAATAAAATAATAATATAAAAACTCAAGATCATGTAATTTGGTGGAGTGACCATTGCGTGCTGCGCTCTGATTGCGTGTCACATTATATTTATCTAAATTTGTAATTCCAGCAAGTTATGGACGTAACCGCCAGACAGATAAACAGACAACGAAATAATAATATTTTATTTAGATTTTTTTACATTTAACAGGCCAAGAGGTCCAATTATAGAAGCGAAACACATCACAAAACATCCCCGCTTGAGTAAATCACGTAGACTAATTGTGACCTCACCGGTAATCGAACCAATAATCCTAGATGTGAGAAGGCAGTGTCATGCTCACTGGGCTATGAATTATTCTTGTATGTGAAAATAAGCATCTTATGCAATTTTGTCGCTTCTTTTTCTGTTGCCCAGGGTAGTTGCCTAGCAAGCTTACATCTTAGTTACCCCGGTACCCCATCCCTACCTAGCCCTGAAATTGTCTGAGAATTTATTAAAATGAAGATATTAATTGTGGCACCTACCTTTATCCTTCATACATTACGTCTACCTTAAAAGTTTTAAGTGAAGTTAATTAACCGAGCAAACATAACATCTTGTACATATCTCGCATGCGTCTGACGTGTATCAAAGATGGGGGATTATCTAATTACGAAGTTATTGCTTCAGGCACCATTACCCGATATTCCCGTGATATCACGGAACACTTTGGTGATCATGTTACAGCCATTTTGTTAACAAAATCACTAATAATGTAAACAAGAGTGGTTACAATGGGGTAGGTATAGGAACAACTTATTTGATATGGCTTCCTTTGTCCAACCCGAGAATAACTTGTTGGGGTTATCTGTACGCAAACATATTTCTTAATTTATAGATTAAAATTTAAGTCAAAGCCTAAGGAGGCATTTCAGATATGGTGTCACAGGACTAATTAACCAGAGGAAAGTGTTATCCACATATTGTAAGACACAATCGGAAAAAATTTTGATGTTGGGATCGAAAAATCTACCTCACCCCCCATATTCTCCCAAAGTTTTCCTATCGTTTATAACCTTTCTCTATTAGATAACATCTAAATAATCACATACAATGAGAACTTTCACAATGACGACGAGATTAATGTGAAAATTAGATAGATAGAATTTTCAAACACAACGTTCTATAAAAACGAAATAATTGTGATTATTTTGATAAGTAGAACTTTTTATGAGTATTTCCGCTTTCGTGTGGTTTTTTTATATGAATCTACTCACTGAATGTCCCTGCAGTGAGATACCTGTCTGAATTTTTTTGTTAAAAAATAAAAATAGATATGTTTAGACAAACGATAGTAATTTTTGTACTCGGGGTAAGATTTTTTTTCACCCTGATGAAAGAAAAGTTATTTTCTAAAATCGGTTGGGTTTAATTAATAAACTCAAGTGGTTTAAAGTACCAGGCTGATGTGGTGTAATTGATAGCAAACCTGCTCGGAATGCTAGGTAATCTGGATTCGAATCCCGGTAGCAGCCAAAATATTTTTTCGTTGATTTGATGTCTTTCTAATTGATTAATAAATTTGGGTAAAACAACGTTCATTAAAAATTTGAACAAATGTTTTCGAAGTAAATATTATTTGCTAAATAAGAATTAAAATAGAGTTTTGCTATCCCCAAATTAGATTTTGAATTATGGACTATCGATATTTTTATGAAACCTTATGAAGATAATACAACGAAATTTATTTGTTTAATTTAAAATCGCATTGAAATATATCAAAAAATTAATCTCCGGGTCAAAAAAGCACATTTCGGTCCCGCCACGGTTGGCGGGGTAATTCGACGCCCCCCCGAACACGAATTATTCAATAAGCAATTTGCCTTGCAGTGCTTCTGGGGTCTGACTCACCCCATAACTGCACCTCTGGGGTTCCGGGGACCCGGGTACCGAGGGGCACGGGCCATTACGGGGAATTCACAATGATTCCTGTTGCCGGCGGTGTCGAATCACCCCGCAAATTAACAGCGCGGTCGGCAGAGGGTTGGACGGAGATGGATGAAGGGAGAAAATACAAATTAACATATTATTAAGGCGGAATAATAGGCGATGCCGGTTATTGTGTTCACTGGTTATAATAATCTGGATATCTTACTCAAAATCGCTTTGGGCGAATCTCTTATGCAGCTTCTCTACGAAAGAAAAATTGAGGGATTTGTCTCGTATCGTGGAATGTCTATCTCGAATCTTTATTTGTTAATTTATCATCCAACAGGAAGACATAAATAAATGGTAAGAAAATAATACAAAAAATATGCGTCCCACAATTATGGGATGACACATATAGTACAATGATAATAAAGGTTTACATATCAGACAGATAAAACTTAGTGATAATGAGGAAAAGAAAAAGTAAACAGTAATAATAAGTAATACGTATAATGTATATAATACACATTGCCAGGGAGGATGATGAGTTTCCAGTACCTGCCTCAGCATACGACGATTCTCTTCAGATTTGGTATTAAAAATATCTATTGAATTCAATGACTGCCCGAGTGTCCATTTATGTATATAAAGAATTCAAAGTACCAAAAATAATAGATATATACAAAAAGAAATTCAATAATCCAAATTTTTAAAATTAAAAATACATTCAACACATGAAGCGATTTTCGATCTGCAAGATTTAGAGATACACTTAACATACCAAAATTTAATTTTACCGCAATCCAAAATCATTTTAGTTTTCTTGGTATTAAATTCTTTAATAATATCCCCAAACGATCGGAAAAATAACAGATCAGAAAAAAATTAAAACTGAAACCAAAAAACATACATATGTACAAACACCTACAAGACGCATAATATAATCATGTTTTAAAATACATATTTATACCTTGTACTTGTAATACTCCTTCTCTATACACGAGTCTTCTGACCCTCATGAAGATAGTAAAATAAATTGTTCCCATATTTGAAATGTTAAATGATATTAATTTTTGTAAAAAAATAAATAAATACTTACTAAATAAATACTAATAAAAGATTTTTATTGTTTGAGCATATACGTCGAATGGAAGAGGATTTCGTATTTGTTTAGTTGCATCAAAATAATGGCGATAATGTGCCAAATAATATTTGTATAATAAGTATTTTCATTATATGTTTATATAAGCTGTTAATAAATATAATGGTTGTACTTATTTTAAAATGGTTTTTAGAAAATTTATTAAAAAATGCCTGATGTCATTTGTTGGTTTTCATTTTCCAAAAACTTTGATAAAATTACTTCACAGTCCATTGCTGCAGCGTACGCTTCGTAAAATAAAATACATTGGTCAATATTAATATCCCAGAGTGACAGCTAACTAATGGCGTCTATTCGCGGTCCACGCTTTAGAAATGCTCAGAATCTGTTGAAACTATTAAGAGAATTCGTTGTCAATGTCGCACATCTCAAAATACATTTTTACATATTTTTGATAAAAATATTTTACACCATCAAAATCTAATGCACAAGAATTATTCATTGCTGTTAAGTCGCTTGGAACAGGATCCGAAACGTCGGCCAGAAAGGTCGTAAAAACACGGCATAATACCCCAGAAGACACAAACCACAATATTCTGAGTGGCCGTGAAAACCTAAGCACATTGTTGACAGTATGGAAATTTTAAAAAGGTAATGTAAAATGGTATTATATTAAAGATTCTACGAACTATAACTATTATTTTAGACTATAACTATTGTTTTTAGTATATAGTATAGATATCTAGCGAGGACTCTATTAATTCTGGTAGCCTATGGCTATAACCAATTTCATTATTCAGTCAAAATCAAACTAAGCTTCAATACTGATTAAACCACCGATGATCCTATACACTTACACCGAAGTCTTATTGCTTTAAAGAATTACTAAATTATAGAGTTAATTGAATCGGATGTGGGTTAGGTCTAATTCTTAATATAACAATTAGAAATGGTAAAAATTCTACCAACTCATTAATTTTTAATATAAAAAGTTAATGGCTCGAAAAATTGGGCAAACGGTAATGAATAAATAATAAGTGAATTAATTCAGTCTATGTCTGTTCGTGTCTGTGTGTGTTGCCACTTTATGCTTGTGGTCTATAATTATGTAATTTGTCCCAATTTAGGCAGTCGTTTATTGGCATATCTCATGACATCGTCAACTTTTCGGGGAATTTTTTTATCCCGTCTGGCTTTGATATACGCCACAGAAACAGTGTCGTAGGCCAACAATTATTCTTAAACTTTTTTCAATGTGTTACCCTTAAATATTTTGGAAAAATCTTTCATCTTTCAGTTTAAATTATATAATTAACAAGAATATAGTTGTTTGCACAACAAAAATACCAACATGATTCGGGGCCAATGATCCCTTCATCAGAACGCAACGTATGCTAAAAATTAAAAATCGAAGTATAGATATTAAAAAATAAATTAATGAATGAGATGAATAAATATTAAATACTAATATGAAAACAAATTTAAAAGATAACTATTTGCAAAAAGGACCAGATTATTTACAATATTAAATTTACTATTAACACTTTTTCTTAAATCAAAATTTCTAAATTGTCCAACTGTAATCCTGTATTATTAGTATGTAAAATTTATAAACCCTTATTAATATCAAAAGAATGATCCCTTTTTAAAATATGCTCAGAAAATTCAGAATAATTATTGCTACTTAAACACATTAAGTATTACTTTACTCTGACATTAAAATTTGTACACGATTTTCATATATAATATAAAAATTATTACAATCATTACAAATCAATTTATAAACTCTCCATTTTTTTTAAATTATCATCTTTATCCTTATTATTTAATTCATCCTTTTTTTGCTGGTTGAATTGAATTTGCAATATTTTTTAAAATTAAAAGTTAAATTTCTCGTATATTTATTTTTTATTTTGTTAATGTCTATATTTTAATTTTTAGTATGCGTCGAATCCTGATAAAAGAAGCATAGGCCCCGAAAAATGTTGAAATTTTCAATGAACAACATTAATATAATTTATTTTTTCAAATGATTCAGCAACATTGTAGATTGACATTTTTTAAAATATTGATTGTATTATTTGTATATATCTACTTCTTTTATTTGATAAATTACACCAACATGTTTCAGAAAAATCTTTCCATGGAAAGGTTTTTTTGAAACATGTTGGTGTAATTAATCAAATAAAAGAAGTTGATATATACAAATAATACAATCAATATTTTTTATTAATATAATTGTTTGTGTTGGATCTGTAAAATGGGTAACATACGTGAATTAATGTGTTTATAATATTTAAACCAGTATCTCAAACTTAACAATTTGAGTCAAAGAAAATATTTGGGATTTTCTCTTATTATTCTTCCAGTGTCCTTTTGACTTTTTTTGAGGCAGAATTTCACGCAGTATTTATGGTTTGCAATTACCGCATTGACAAGTTTTCAACTCTTCTCATTCGAAGAAATATTATGAATTGCTCAACTTTGAAGTTTGCTTATATTGCCTCCGATGTCTTTTAGAACGCCTCAGTGATCACACTCGCACTGTAATTTGATCAATATACTCCGTATAAGTAGTATATTATTCTGTACCTATAATTAAATATCTTTTAATTTTAGAAACATCCTTACTACTGTTAAATTAATTTCCATATTAAGTTTCTGTCACTTAATATTATAAATAAGTATCTGTAATAAGTAGTGATAAACAATGATGATTGGTAACAGTGATGATTTGTTAAAATTTAACAGTGATTTTAATTCTCATTTAAATCAACTCTGTAATTCCCTGATTACACTCATTAGGGAATGAACATGCAGAGGCGGCTGACATTTTTGCTGATAGTATAACTGTGTATAGGACAAATCTGATACAATTGTTTACATCTCAACAAAATGGAAATGGACAATAAATTTTTCTGTATTAATATTTTACCTTTAACTATTATTATCTGTGCCTTTAACTGTATTATTATTTTATCTGTCTTATGTTTTTCTGTATTATTATTACCTTTTAATTATTATTATTGTAACTTTTAACTGTATTATTATTTTAACTGTGTTGTGTTTTTTTTTTAAATTTATTCTGTATATTTGTAAAAGCCCATAAGGGCGTTAAACAAATAAATAAAAAATAATAAAAAATAAAAATAAAATGATTGTTTGAGATTTCTTATTTTAGCAGGAAATACGTTAAGGATTTTTGGAACAGCTTTCTTAGCGTTTTTCGCCATGGTCTTTAGGGATATTCTGTCACTATTCTACGACCTTTCGGGTCCTATCGCTGGGTCCATCATCAGAGCTGATGTATTGTGACATAAATGTGTGGCATGATCACATCATTAAGATAAATTATAGAAGTCTCACAGATACGAAGATATTTATAAGGGAAACATGTAAGGATAGTCTTTATAGGGTGGCAACGGGGCTAATGACCTGTATAGGTGACTTAAGTGATCACTTCACACAGTGCAACATTCACAATTCCACCGTAAGAACATCCATATAGTATCAATTTTTTGAATTTCCTTTATCTGTATTCATTCAAATATTTGAAAAGACTATGCTTAAGCATCTATGGTCAAAAATTAGCAACTCCCATGACATAGTAGATATACATATGTAGATGTCGCCACTGGTAATGATATGCATATTTTAATTCTTAATGTGGAGCATTAAACAATATTTTTCTCATATTAACAGCTTCCGTCTCTGTGAGACTTCTATAATTTATTTTAATTAATGATTATCTATAGACAAAATACAGTAAATATGCTCTGTATTTGTACATAAAAATATCGTTAAAATACTTTTGTCAAATTCCTCAATTGCATAGGGACGGTTTTTTCCACACTCTTCACATGATCTCAATTCATTACCTGTCCAAAGCCATGGAAAATTAGATTGAGTACCATAGTTTGGGAAACGCCACCCTTCGCCGCCGTAAAACCAGAGGCAATGACATTTTGGAAGTGACGTGTGATGAAAGTTATGGGATTCCAGCACGCTTTGAGAGAATATTTTTGTATAGATTCCAGGATATACACGCGTGTGTGTGACTCGTGTACGTATTCATTCCGCCGTATCTCTGGAATGTTAGAAGAGAGGTTAAAAATATTTTTCATATAGATAACGGAATCACGAATTCATTTTGTAAAATAGTTTTAAAAATTGACTTATCGTTCAGTGGAATATTGGTAGAGTTATCTTAAATGAATCATTTAAATATATATGTACATATGAATAATATTCAATTATATCATCATCATCATCATCACTCTTGGCTCTACCACCCCTGGTGGGCTTTGGCCTCCTCAAGAGTCTCCTCCACTTATATCGGTTTATTGCCAGCTCTCTCCAATTCAGAAGCTCCAAGGCAGAGATTTGAGGACATTGTCGCTCCATCTTAATTTTGGCCTTCCTAAGCTCTTTCGCTCTATCGGCCTACTGTTCCTGAGTTCAGCAGGGATCTTTGGTGCTTGATTCTCGGTCATTCTTTCCACATGACCTAGCCACCGAAGTTTTCCCAGTTTTAAAATCTTGTGCCGTTTAGCTCCTTAAACAAGGTATAGAGCTCATTGTTGTAACGTTTGCGCCAAAGTCAATTTTCTAAGATCGGTCTGAAGATATGCCTCAAAATTTTCCGTTCAAAAACGTCCAGTGGTCGCTCATTCCTCTTAGTTAGTACCCACGTCTCAGCTGCGTACGTGAGCACTGACCTGATAAACGTTTTGTACACTAATATCTTGGTGCTTCTGGACATCATTCTGGATTTTAAGTGCTTTTGTAGGCTGATAAAACAGCGATTTGCCCTGCATCTCCTCTGTAGTATTATTGTTGTTTATTATCAGGGAGCCTAGGTATATAAATCTTGGAACCGTTTCAAAATTTTCACTTCCACATGAGAGAGTTGAGATTCGTTGGGTGCAGGATTCAATAATATACTCATGTTTTTAAACTTTAGAAATATGTATAATTGATAATTACTGTGAGATT
This sequence comes from Agrypnia vestita, assembly GCA_016648135.1. Lineage (NCBI taxonomy): Eukaryota > Metazoa > Arthropoda > Insecta > Trichoptera > Phryganeidae > Agrypnia > Agrypnia vestita. The sequence continues at coordinate 58,507 of JADDOH010004690.1, forward strand.
TTATAGATTTTAGAAGCTTTATTGGTCTGCATTAAAGCCATACGATAATACAAATATTTATATCTAAAAATAATCAATCGGTAATGACGGAGATTAATGTTTTTCAATGAGTAATGGGTCCACTCTGTACTAGGTATTACAATGTAGTACCTACTACATTACACTGAAATATACACTTCACACGTTTATAAGTGAACTGCACACTGCAAAATTTTGGGAGTAAATGATGAAATCTCCGGAAATTTAAACAACCCCTTTTGTAATAGGTAGTACAGTTTTTAAGTACTACTTCTTGTAGCTCATTGAATTGAAGATAATATGTATTAGCTACATGCACAATTTTGTATTACTACTACAATTAACTCACTTCGTGTAGTTTATTGAAGTAGATGAAGTATGTAATGTTTCTGTACCTACTACGCGCCTTTGTAGTCTTCAAACCGGTGCGTGTTGTAATCTTCATTCTGAAATGTAGTTTTTCCCTTCGCTATTTTCAATACCTATATAATTTTATAATGCCTTTATTTATGACAAATGGTTCCAGCTGATCTAAGATTCTCTGTTGGAATAGATACTACGGTGAAAGGAAACAGAATAGCTGATCCAAAAACTCTAAATACTTTGACCATGTATAAGAACGTTCAAGAAAATTTCAAAGGTAAAAAAAATGACAAAATTTCATACTTTGGAACTAAAATTATTATTACCTACATTTATAAATGCAAAACAATTATTTATTTACAGATTTTGCAATTTGAATGCAGATGCAAAAGGAGATGCAAAAAATTAAAACAAGAGCTATTTAAATATTGTGTTTTTAAATAAATAAATATATACGTTTTAATATTTAAAAATCAAAATAAATATTTTTTTGAACTTGTACTATTTTTGTGTTTATTTATTATTATTAGCTTTATTTAACTCTGTCGTTTGACAACATTATTGATTAAAAAAGAACCTTCAATAATTGTATAAACCAAATTGATTGTTTTTAAATGTTACCGGTTTAGATATCACTGTATCTTCATCAGGACAGACGCACAATAATTTCTAGTTATTGTTTTTAAAATACCTTTATTATTTTTTTTATTAATATTATTAACGTATATATTATAATAGATGAAATAAAATAGATAATTTTGAGGCTAATAGCAAAAATCTAACATTTATTATGAAAACTACCTAATTTTATATTCCGTTCTTACGAAGATACAGCTGCACTGAAACCAGTAAACGGTAGTTTAAAAACGATCAATGTGGTTTACACAAACTTTGTTAGTTTTTCTAAATTATTATTTTACACTATTTTCTATATAATAAACATTTTTTCTTCCGTCCCTGAATCACTTTGAGGGCAATGCAAGTACCTCCATATTAAAATCAGCTTATACTTAAAATGATTGACTGAAATAATAAATTGCCATTTTTTGGGAGGCATTTATTTTTAAAGCTTTATTAAATTGTACATAATATGTGTGAATAGTACACGTGTTAGACTTTCTGAACACGTGGAAAAGGTAAGAACCATAATTTCGGTTGTGCAATTTTTTGCACCGACAACTTCCGAGAAAGAGTTCGTTCGCTTTTTGTGCCGAAAACCGCTTTTCTGCAGTGGGGGAATTTTAATTGGCGCAATTTGAAAATGGAACGCGGGACAATGGCCCCCGCTCTCCTGTCATACGATCCCGAAGCTGATCGGTGCGAATTGTTGCCATACACATCGAGCTTTATTAGTACAACGGAAGAATTGATTATTCTCGGGCGAAGCTTGTTAATGTGCGTAAACTGTACACTTTCATCAGTATTATTAAAAAATCATTGAAAAATGTATTATTTATGTTATTAATTTAACAAAAAAGTAACCCATAAAAACCAAGTTTTTATTATACTCCCTTTCTTTGTAAAATATAACAACAATTAAAGACGAATGAAAACATATAACATAACACTAAACTTACAGTAATTTAATATATTTCTAAAATGTCAGATGTTTTGAGCTTTGATAAGACACTTCGTGCTTTGAAGATTAAATTCTAAAAACATTTGTCAGTCAATTTAGATTTTCGAAATTCGTAGTGAAGTACCTATTATGCATACCGACGGAGTAATTCAAATTTAGAAAATATTCCGCGACCTTATCGGGCCGCCGTAATCAAACTTTTCTAATGATTCCAAAAATCAATAAAATTTCTAAAAATCCTAAATTATACTATAATTAATAATTTTTTTAACGAAAATTTGATAGATCTTCTTGATCGTCGCCACGAGTCTACTTGCCAAGTTTTAGCTCGATTGGATCACGGGAAAAGGGTCAAAACTCGATCCAAAGTTTTTCTTGACGGCAAGCAAGTAGACGCTACGAGTAAAAAATGATACCATTTTGTTAATTATGTACATTTAATGAATACAATACGAGGTTTGATAAAAAATATGAGATTTTTTAAATATTGCGGTAGGTATTCTTATTGTATGTTTTAGTTTTATTTATTTATTTATTTATCTTCATCTTGATACAAGACATAGGAAGTGGAGCCGCTCATCTCACTAGGAAGAACCTGTGCCGAGATGAGCAGCTGAACAATATAGTGAGAACAATATAATAAAGATATAAAACAAAATACCATATAACTATACGATTAATTAAATAATTGAGGATATAAATATAAAATTTGGATAGTAAATTATGATTATAAAATGTGGATAACAAATTATATGTCAGAATATTTTGAGTATGTTGAAAATTTTCAGCATAATACTGGATTTTATCCCCAGAGGGGTAATGATAATCCCTCTGTGGACAAAATCCAGTGTTGTGTTCTTAAAAAACTTCAAAATGCTCAAAATATTCTGAATATATAATGTAACTGGTTTAAAAAGGAATTTTAATTTTTTTTAAATTTCAGGCGTTTTCTAGTGTGACTGTCAAAAAACACACTCTAGTCAAAAAACAGATATCTCATTGCCAGCGGCGACATCTATATACTGATTCATGACGACAACAATTTTCAAACCACAGATGGCGTTAGCAAAATCATACGTGGAACGAGTTGTATAAATAACGTTCATACAACTTCCAAAAATTCAGTAGGAGTAATGGTCAAGCATGGGTGGAATTGTGAATGTTATATTGTGTAAAGTAATCATTTAAGTCAGCCATATGATAGGCCGTAAGCCCTTTAAACACCAAAAGATTTCAATACCTGCTTTTCCATGTAAATAGCTAATAAAAACTAACCCCTAAAAACCAAGTTTTTATTATACTCCCTTTCTCATTGAAACAGGTTTCGCGCCTGCTCCACGCGTTGGGCTCGAAAATTAAACAATATATAAATCGTTAAAATTTACTATAATTATTAAAAAAAAATTAACAAAAATTTGTTAGATCATTTTTATCGTCGCCACGAGTCTGCCTGCAAAGTTTCAGCTCGATTGGAAAAGGGTTAAAAATCCGACAAGCAGACGCTACGAGTTAAAAGAAAGGGAGTAAAATATTGAATGATACTTTTAATGCGGAAGTCATGTATGAAGTAGTTTTTACAGCAAGAGTCCAGTCTTTTCCGTGGGTTTCGAGAGTACGCTTTCATCCATGCACAGTGCACACGCGTCCTGATGACGCGCGTACGCGAATGAAAGTTTGCTCTCACATTTCAGTAATTTGTCGGTATGTATCAAGTGGCAATTCTGTGTACAAAATAAAACAAACAATGAATTACAGCTCGCTCCGCGCTCATTTCTGTACTTTCATCAACAAAATTTCGAGACGTGTCTCATTCATGTACATGCATCCTAAAAGTCATTACAGAGTTTTGAATAGGTTACATAATAAGAGATTAAAACTTTTTGTGTTTCCATCTTTGTTCTTATACCCCTGCCAGTAACTACTGACTCAGTTTATAGAGCTATTTTTTATTTTCATTCTAATGATTTTAGATTATTATTTTTTTATTTATTTTGTATTTCACTTATTTTGTACCTAAACACATACCTCCATACACATACATATATTTAATGAAAAACTGAAAAATAAAAACAATGAACAATATCATATTATCGTCGCTGTATAAATATTTAATCCTATGTGACGTTTTAGTACATTCTGAGATAAACGAATGAAACTGTTTTAAAAAATAATTGCACAGACTAGATTTATAAAAAATATTTAAAACAATTACTAGGCAGACTTTCCAGATGAACGGCAATGTTTTTTTAGTAGGTATACCTCCATTATTTATATGAAAAACGACAAATTGATTTATTCGTCTCAGAATGTACTAAATGACTTATACGCTTTATTATATATACAGCGACGATATATAATAATGATCAAGTAAATATAATAATCAGTGAAATGACCAATGAGCAGATACCGGTAGCGACTCAAATTCTCACAAAAAATGGCTGCTAACTGTGCATACTCATTACCTAGTATTAAAATTCTATCAATAGCAGAGTACTTTTGATGAATAGTATTGGTTTTGTTACAATGAAATAAGTTTTTTAAACGGGTATTTCTAGACGGTACATGGAATGAAATGGACGATAAGAGGTCAGATGCTTTCAAATCATTTAAATTAATTATTTTATGCAAAAATATTAGATTAGCTATTATGAGTCTACCGCTAAGTTTGAAATTCTCAATTAGAATTCCTTATCTATAGTTGACATACCTTAAAATTTTTAATTGACCTTTTTCTACTATTTGAATGTGGTGACCATAACGAACTACAATATTCCAACTGACTTCTCACTAAATAATTATATAGATATGTACATGATACTATTGATGATTTATGTATTTTTTTAAATATATTTTTAAACAGTTACAGCTATTTTGTGTTATTTTACATACCAAAGAAGACCCAGTAAATAGTGTCAGGCAAATAGCTGGAACGATCTAGGGGATAAAATATTTTAATACATTTTTATCTTGTTTTCTATACAGACTGGCTATATACTCCATCAAATAGCCAATCAAGTATAAAACTACAAGTACATTAACGTTTTGTAGCTCTCAATTTCAGTCACTTCCTACAATTCTTGCCCCCACGTACTTGGAGGGATTCGAAAAGATCGCACTAGAAAACGCAATTCACTTTATTAGCGAGTTTAGTGTTGCCGTTAAAGTGTCTATTTTGCAGCGGCAGTTATAAAAGGATGGCAACATTAAAGGCAGATTTATAAATACACGACAACTGTGGTACGAAGCGGCGGTAGAGTACGTGGGCAGTAATTTTTATTAATCAATTGGAACACTTAAATTTAATATTGACAACAGAAAATATAAACTTATTTTTAAATTGAAAAATTTGCCCCTGCTTAGCAAAAAAACTGACAACCGTCTAGGATTTCTAGATCAACCCGACTATTTTCAGCTCTGTACATTATTCCTATCATTAGCATTTCATATGTCTATTTAACCGTTAAAAATGAGCCAATGACATTTTGTTCGTCCCACATTTTTTAAAATTTTAAACAAGTTTTATCTTTAGATTTCTACTGCTTTATCTATCTTGTGAAGTTTGGCTGTGACCGAGAATATACTTTCGAGCAAGAGTAATTGCTATTATGGATTCATAACGAGCCGAGAGTTATTTTTTATGTATATCATGGTTATTACAAATTTATTAATTATTAACATTGAAAAATAGATTTTGCGAAAACTCTGACCGTGGCCGCGAAGTCGTTAACCATCAAAAGTTGCTTACAATTACTTTCTGCTAGTTTGCATGGTTTTCGTAACGAGTTTTGTGTAATTATCTAACATTTATCAATCTTGCTTTTCAAAACGATAGGTATTTTATATACCTATATTATAGGGTAATTCAAAATTATGGACTCAATTTCATATCGCTATATTTCCTGAATTGTACATTGTATGGGAATGATCTACGTGGCCATTAAAGGTGGATGTTCGAAAGTTTCGAATCCCACTGCTAGATTGCTCGCGGTTTTGCAAACGTCCGCTACAGTGCTTGTACCGCCAGACAGCCGTTTCGCATGAGTTGTGAGTAAATGGTTACTATGCAATACAAGGTTTTCTGTGTTCGTGAGTAATGTAAAACGGAGTCGTTAAGTGTGTGACATTGAGCATTTTTCATTGGTATCACCAATTTGAGCAAAATTCTCTCGGTCTCTGTAAAGGAAAAAGCCATCAGATGTGGAACGAGCTACCGATTGATGTTTGCCATGCAGTCAAAAAAGGTTACATTGAACATTTATAAATTGTATTTGGAAACTTTATTGTGAGATTTATCAAATGTTACGAAATTGAGTCCACCATTTTGATAACTCAGTATATTTCTTATGCTTAATTCAATATCTAAACATGTATGGCAGATCCCTAAATGACATTTACGAAATGTCAGGTGAAGAAATGTTTGCATTTGATTAACATTGTCTTAAGCGAGCGTAGAATCGAACTGATCTTTGATACGCTGAAGAATTCTGCATTATGCCCGAGGACGCTTATTAAATTGCGTCATTCTCGTATCTTTCATCATCTTATTGCCGCCCGAATGTGAATTTACCTTAACTCGAACGTCCGCAGTTCGATTGGGAACGTCGCCATTTCATTTAAGGATGCCATCATAAAAAAATATGACCAGATTACAAAGCTTGATCATAAAAGTCCTCGCAAGAACATTATGGTCCTTTGAATAAGGACGCTCGAGCCACAGATCGAAGCGGCAGGCATTTTGCGTCTCTCGGTTCGATGAGGATCCTAAAATGGTTAATTGACAGCGTTCATAAAACGACTTAATTAGAAACATGCTCACAATTTAAATGAGATTTCTCTTGTAGATATTTCAATACATTCGAGGATTCTGAAGCGTTTAGTTAACGTTGTTAATTTATGCACTGAAAGTTCCACCTACCGACGGCCGTCGGTTCATACTATGCAACATTCTGTCGCATACCGAGTAAGCGAAAACAAATATTTCTTACATCCGATGTATCTTAATTAAGAACCGGAAAGTCAGTTCGTCTGAAGCTGCAAAAACTCCCGAACGGTGCAATCCGGCGAAGTGAAACTGTAGGTACAGATTGTATCTGAAATTTTTAAGTCAACGTAACCAATGAAATATGAAGATTTGAAATATCCGATTAATTCTCAAAAAATAAGACATCAAAAAGTCATTCCTTGTTCCATATTTTTCAACGAACAAAAAAAATAAAAACAAACATCTTTCATATCTTTATCATTGTTTTGGATACTTTATTTCGTAAGTACTATTAATTTGTTTCAGTGAAATACAAGAAAATATGAAATTAATATTTTATAAAAATCCATATTTCGGGGGAAACGAGATATTAAAACTTATAATGTACACTATTAATTATGTCTTTCAAATATTATTTTTACTATTCCTATAATACTAGAGTCTTGTATGCACATACTCCTATGCAGATGAAACAAGAACTGCCAACGTCGGAGGCGTACCGAGAAATTTAGGCCCAAATGTCATATGCAAAAAAGATATTGAGCCCCACTTCAAAAATAATTATAAATATCCATATATTATATAATATATATTTATATATATATTATATAGTTTAAATCTAGGGCTTTCACGGGTACAATATATGTTAGTTCTAACTACTTTGGGGGTAACCCGCGTCAAATTCTGGTCGTCAGGACCAGTCGTCTGCCGACGTTTCGAACAGATCTCACTGTTCATCTTCAGGGCGCCTTGTCGATGAGCTGCTTCTCCAAAAAGCGTACAACCGTTTGGGTCCGGAGCTCACCGTCAAGTGAAAGTTTGAAAAATTCTGCGTCAGGTGTTTGTGGAGGAGTGGGTTTCTCCAGCGACGCCGTTAATGTGTTTTGCTCGGCTTCTAGTAATCCGTATATTTACTTTATTATCATCATTATACAATATTGAGAAGGTTGGATTTTCTAATTGCTTCGGTGTTTTCATCGTGATTTCTGGTTCATTATTATTAATATTATTTGTATTAGAAATTTGATTATTATTATTAAGAATGTTACTCCATGCGGTCGGAAGTCGAATGCTATCGTCTCTGTTGTTCATTATATTATTATTTCTTTTATTTATTTCAATTGCCTCTCTGTAGATTCTAAATGTTTCATTATTGAGGCTGGCAACTACTTTTGAGTTGTCGAAGTCTATTTTATGATTCTCCGTTAGAGAGTGGTGGACAAGGGAAGAAGTTAGTTTCCGATTTTTTATATCTACGCGATGTTCAGAGACGCGTGCCGAGATTCTTCGGTTTGACCTTCCTATGTAGGTTTTGTTACAGTCACCGCATGGTATTTCATATACCCCGTGCGATTCTAGAGGTATTTTATCCTTCGGATTTCTTAAAAGTGATGAAATTTTATTATATGTTCTAAAAACAGTGCGGATATTATATTTATTTAATAATCGACTTATTTTATCTGTAGTTCCCTTTACGTACGGTAGGAATGCGGTAGCTAGTGGTTTTGCTTCTATTAATTTATTTTTATTATTATTATTTTTACTTGAATGTCTTTTAATTGGGTTAGAGGCAATTGAAATAAATAAAAGAAATAATAATATAATGAACAACAGAGACGATAGCATTCGACTTCCGACCGCATGGAGTAACATTCTTAATAATAATAATCAAATTTCTAATACAAATAATATTAATAATAATAAACCAGAAATCACGATGAAAACACCGAAGCAATTAGAAAATCCAACCTTCTCAATATTGTATAATGACGATAATCAAGTAAATATACGGATTACTAGAAGCCGAGCAAAACACATTAACGGCGTCGCTGGAGAAACCCACTCCTCCACAAACACCTGACGCAGAATTTTTCAAACTTTCACTTGACGGTGAGCTCCGGACCCAAACGGTTGAACGCTTTTTGGAGAAGCAGCTCATCGACAAGGCGCCCTGAAGATGAACAGTGAGATCTGTTCGAAACGTCGGCAGACGACTGGTCCTGACGACCAGAATTTGACGCGGGTTACCCCCAGAGTAGTTAGAACTAACATATATTGTACCCGTGAAAGCCTTAGATTTAACATATATATATATTAAATTTGAAATTCTTAAGGTTTAAGTATTAAAGAGGTAAATTTTCTGTGTACTACCGACGAGAAAATTTACCTCTTTTATAAATATATTTCTTTTTTTACCTCATAAAATAATAGTTTGCAAAAAAATTGCGCACAATTTTTTTTTTGAAAAACTGTTCTCACGTCACAGCTTAAGAAATGCTATTGTTGAAATTGTAAGTACCAATGCATTCATTTCCACACCACCCTTTGAGGTAGAATACAAGGCGCGTTTTTTTTTATATGGTTTCCCCTATATAGGCCTAATCCATGTTTCCAACGTTTTAGAAAATAAACAAACAATTCATAGTACGCGAAAAATATTAACATAAATAAGTTTTATGCAAAGACAATAATAAAAACGTAACTAAAATGGGTAATTATACTCGGATCATAAAAAAAAACTTCAAAAACGGACCATAAAACGAATCATTAAACTAAGGTGAAAAGATGACGGCTGTTAATAATGAATCATAACAAACAGCTCACAAAGAAGGAATAGAAAAACAAATCATAAAAAACGGAGCATATAAACGTAAAACATTAAGATTAATCTAAACAGGATATTCAAAAACAAAATAACAGAACATGTATAAAGGTGTTATAACATACGGAACATGAAAAGGAAGGACAACCATTTGGATATTACAAAACATAATAACGGAACATAAAAACGGAAGAGAACAATTCATTAGGACTGTCATCATGAATAACGGATATTAAATAACACAACAACACCTAAACAGAACCTACGATAAGGAAAAATAATCATATAAGCGGAAAACAAAAAGATTCATCGAAATAACAGAACTGACCACAAAAAAAACATAAAAACGGACGTTATCATCGAAACATATAAAGGGATCATAATATACGGAACATAGACGATTCGTAAAAAATTAGTATAAATAATATAGCAACGGAAAATATTAATGTATAATAACGAATGGATCATATATCGGATAGTTAAAAAAGAAAAAAATCACGGATAATAAAAACGATTCACAGAATAGATCAACAGCTGACCATAATAAACAGATATTAGAAACATATAGATATAACAATGAACGACAAAAATGGAACATATAAACGGAACACAAAAACGGCTCAATGAAATATGGAAACTGACCACAATCAACGGACATTAAAACTTAAGATCGGACGTCAACAACGGAACATATAACGTATAATAACGAATGAGTCATATATCGGATCGTTAAGAAAGAAAAAAAATCACGGATAATAAAAACGATTCACAGAAAAGATCAACAGTTGATCAAAATAAACGGATATTAGAAACAACAATGAACGACAAAAATTGAACATATAAACGAAAATAAAAACGGTTCATTGAAACATGGAAACTGACCACAATCAACGGACATCAAAACATCAGAACGGACGTCAACCTTGTCCTATACTTTTTTTTTATTTTTTATTTTTCTAATTAATTGTTAATAGTAATTACCTTTTCCTATACTTTTTATTTTTATTTTTTTTTTTTATAAATTTAAAAAAAAAAAAAATTGATGGAATTTGACTTGCGTAATATGTTTGTACATATCCTATTTTTGTAAACAACCTGTGAAAGCAGTATTGCCTCATATTATCGGTAGCTGCAGTCTATCAGACATTTGGATCTTTGTTCAAATTTGGTATTTTAGAATTATGTTAGTGTAATATAATACATATTACACAGATACTTTTAGAAACTTATTGCAAAGCCTCCAGAAATAATTAAACAAGGTGTAACAGAGCTAGATCACAATGCTTTACAGGTAGATTTCTGCCTATAATATGAATCAAAAAAGTTCAAGCAACAATATCCATCAATAACATGCAGTATGTATGTTGAAGAATGACTTTTACGTAAACATATATTTTGAAATGGACTCCTAGAGTTCTGAAGTGGAGAACTTGGGAGAATAAAAGAGCTGTTAGAAGACCTCAAAGTAGATGGGCTGTCGATATAGCCACCATGGGGGGGGGAAGAAATGGCTACTATTTATCGCCATTTGTGTGGTAAAATGTTGGCAACCCAAAAAAACAGTTTGATAGCTGACAGTTTAGGGTTTATTAAAATGGAGCACTATTCGAGAGAACACCGCGTTTTCATTGTTGAAAAATATTTCAAAAATAATGAAAGTTTGGCAGCCACAGTTCCCAAATTTCGTGCAAAATCATCCTAAGCGATGAAGCTTATTTTCACCTTGATGGCTTCGTGAATCATCAAAATTGCCGCATTTGGGGTTCAGAGAACCCACATGTGATTTTCCAAGAATAAATGCATCCACAACATATTACTGTTTGGTGCGGATTTTGGGCTGGAGGCATCATTGGACCTTACTTCTTCGAAAATGAGGCTGTTCAAGCAGTGACTGTTACTGGTGCTCGATACCGCGAAATGATAACCAAGTTCTTTCTGCCTAAATTAGATGATATTGATGTGGATGACATGTGGTTTCAACAAGACGGTGCCACATGCCATACGGCCCATAAAACAATTCAATTACTGAAGGAGACATTTCCTGATCGTGTACTCTCTCGTTTCGGTGATCAGAATTGGCCCCCTAGATCATGTGATTTAACACCACTTGATATCTTTTTATGGGGTTATTTGAAGTCAAGTCTTTGCCAACAAGCCCACAATCAACCATGCATTGAAGGAGGAGATTCAATGCTGCATCAACGAAATTCAGCCACATTTATGCAATGGTTATGGAAAATTTCGACAAAAGAGTGCGTATGTGCCAGCAAAGCCGTGGAGGCCATTTGGCTGATGTGTTATTACACGATATAACTCTATCCTATGTACTTTATGACTTAATAAAAAAAATTACAATTTTAAAAAAGTTACTGTGTTTTCTATTTAATTCAAATCTTGCGTAAATTTTGGGACACCTTTTATAATATGGGAAATATAATGCATTGTTCGTATCATAGGTGGTCTTCGTTATAGTGAGAGAAAAAAATTATAATGCCAACTTTATAGAGGGTATTCACACTGAAATAGTGTTACCAGATTTCTTATCCCTATTAAGATTTTTCCTATGTAAACTTGGATATCTACCAAAAGGCATTGTGTACAAATACTCCTGTAATATTTATATTATATAGATGTCTTAGTTTACGTAGGGACCATCGATAAGCTCTGTTGAAAGTGCCTATCCTCAAATTTCTTTTAAAATATCAGTTTAACCTTGCATAATCAATGCAAAATATTGCATTTGTTCTTGAATTTCTCTAGGAAACAAATTTGCACACATTTCACAATAAATCATTTGTCATTTTTCCTAATGTATTAGACATCCGATTAGGTTCAAGACGTCCCAGTCTAACATCGCTGCAGAGCAGTTCTTCTTCTGTGCGGAGCTTCAGCATGCGGAGATTTGAGAGAGAGAGGGAACAAAAGGAACGAAGGCAACAGATGCAGATGAGACTGGCACAGCTGCACTCTGCCGTGGGAGGGGAGAGCGGGCACTCTGGGGGGAGAAGCGCACCCAGCCCCAGGACACCCAACTCCACTGACGGACTGTTGCCAGCTGTTAACGAAGCGAGAGAGGTGAATTTATTTATACAATAATATAAACAAAGCCAATATTTTTAGAGTACATATGTTCAAATTTTTAAGAACACAATTACTGTATTTTGTCCCCAGAGGAATCATTATTTAATCAAGGTAAACTATAAATGTCTCACAAAGACGAAGCTGTTTTTATGGGAAAGTAAGTACAGAAGTCTTTTTTGGATATTTACAGGGTCAACAGCCTGTCATTTGCTGACTTAACTCAACGTTGTTCACTGATTCCCCCCCATAATCGACGTTTATTTGGAAATATTAACAGATAAAGGAAATGATATAGTATACAAATAAATGAGAGTGTAAATAGTTAGTAATCAACATATAAACTTATATCCTAACATATCTCACATAGAAATAATTTTGAAGTAGTACATAATAATAATATAAGCATGTTAAAGTAAAAGACATCAATTGTAACAGTAGTGAGTAGAACATAATAAATTAAATAACAAATATAAAGTATACGTATTACCTAAGTTTAATTATATCTTGCATTGTAGTAATGAATCAATATTCAATTATTAATCAAGTACTAATTCAGAATTATGTTCACTTGTGATCTTAGGTGGTATGGCATTCCAAACTTGATGGATGTGTGGTCAATGGTGGAATCGTGAACGTTATATTGTTTAAAGTGATCACGCTAATGTCCATACTTACTTTCCCATATAAATAGCCTTGTCTCCGTGAAACATTTATAATTTACCGCAATAAATAAAGAGGAAAAAAATTTGAAAAAATTTTACCATATTAAATGGTCCCAATTAAAGTTTTGGATTTACAAAACTGATTTGGAAACAATCACGTCAACCTGGAACAAATCATTTAGAAAAAATTATTGATCAGTAAAAAATAAACAATTATAGACAAAAATATATAGAACAGTGGAAGAATGTATATAAATATATATACATCAAGGGTAGAAAGTCAAAAGGGAGTTTTTATTAAGAACTTTACAGGAGAGCAAAAAAAATGTAGAATAAATAAATAAATAAATAAATCAAGGGTTGAAAGTCAAAAGCGAGTTTTTATTTAGAACTTTACAGGAGAGCAAAAAAAAATGTTCTGTCAATATTTATTTTATTATTCAACGATTTCCATAGGTGTTTTAGATTAACAAATTTAGAAATCGATTAATAATAAAAGAAACATTGACAAAATTTGATTGATAGAACATTATTTTGTTATCCTATAAAGTTCAAAATAACCACTAAGCCCTTTTGGCTTCCTACCCTTGATATATTCTCTACTAGTTTTGAAACTTCCCATTAAATGCAAAGAATTCATCCCTTATTTTTCACATCAAAATTGAAGTCACAGCAATAACTATAATCATTTAACGTCCCAAGCATGCAAATATAATATCCAATAAATTATGTCGCCTAAATCTGAAGATTATTTACATTTATAATTATATCTTTTTTAGAGTGCAATAAAAATGTGTGTTCCGAGTGGATGATTGGATAAAATTAATATTGTTGAATACTCTTCTTTTCACGTCTATCAGATGGTAACAGATTTGTTTTTAATCATATGTACTACCATGTTATAGTTTTCCACTTTTATAATTTTTAATTGGCTTAATTTTACAGCTCTCATTATCGCAATTTCCCTTGATGGACGAATGCGAGTCTCCCAGTATAGATGGAATCATCGGTCCTTGTTCTTCCTCCGGTACGTCTTACTGACTACTAATACCTTCTGATTTTCACCAGGGACATGGTTTGTGAAATGCGCTGAAGTGAAACCAATTTATAAATGCATTGCACACTGCTTTAATAAAATGTGATGTAAGGACACCAGATTTGCCAAACACTGAAAACTTTGTATGTATGTGTGATTAATTGTGATAAAATAAACATTAAAATTTAACAGGGATTTAATACAGTATTCAACATTTAATCAAAGCTGTATTAGTGGAAAACTATTATAAAAATAAAACAATTTTAGTCAAAACATGTCTTATGATGAAGAACTGAAAAAAAAAACATCTACAAGTGCTGATTCAGTATCAGTGATAAAAATGCATTGATCGATTTAAATGTCTACCATGTGATTTTTTTATGAAAAATTGCAATGAATGTTAGTAATAAATGTATATTGTTGTTCAGATGTGTCTGTGTTATGGTGAAATTTTTGTGTATAAAACCTGTTAAATAACCAAACTACGTTGAATTTATTTTGAAATATGCAACTTATTCAATTTGGCAAACGATATACATCATCTGATGTATTGTTTATTAGATTGAAAGACAAGTCAATGCACTGTTTATGATATGTGAGTGACACTCCACAAATCTCTGTTGGCTGAATGCTCTCGATTTTCCGGGGTTACACAACTCGCATTGCAGATTTCCCAAATATTATTAAATATTTCCTATTAATTTTATGTTGTAGCCTTGTGTACATACATACACACACCACAATATAATTGTCCAACTGGCCGTAAGGGCTAGTAAAACCGGATAGGCGTGAAATTGAGCACACATTCAACCTTTTACTGCTCAACAGGTAATATTGTGCATCTGAAACTCAATAGATGATGCAAATTAAAGATAATGCAAAATGTTAACATAATTTTGGATTTGACATTTGACAAAAAATCCAACTGGAAAAGTTGTTTCATTGTTATTTAAGTGATGGTTATACTTGCCTGCACTTATTCAGTGTAACTATTGAGTCTAAGTGTCCGGACAAATCTGTTATTCTTGTTTACAAATTTTTTGACAGAGACAATCCGGGATTTTTATGAAAAGGTTAATCTTTTTCCACCACCCTGCGTAATCGAGTCTACAAATAATCAAATCTGCAAAAAAAAGTAACTCAATGTGCTACTCAAAGAATTTTTTGAATTGTTCATACATTTCTTTACTTCGTCAAATAACTGGTCCTGACCCAATTCAAATTGAGATTAACACAATCAATGGAGAAAACCTGGTACATAGTCACAAAGTTTTGATACATTAAATATGTAGGAATACTTTTGTTTGACAGAATGTTTCTTTGTTTTTTGCAGTGTGGAGCATTGGTACAGTAGCCGGCAAATATCTTGAAATTTTTCAGCGTAGTGGGGGGAAGTTTGCGCATGTACCATTCCA
This sequence comes from Agrypnia vestita, assembly GCA_016648135.1. Lineage (NCBI taxonomy): Eukaryota > Metazoa > Arthropoda > Insecta > Trichoptera > Phryganeidae > Agrypnia > Agrypnia vestita. The sequence continues at coordinate 74,244 of JADDOH010004690.1, forward strand.
TCAATGAAACTCAAAATTTGTCTTCCCCCACTACGCCAAAATTTTTCAAGAAGTTTGCCGGCAACTGTACAAGGCTTTAAAACTTTGCTCATAACAGTGCAATAACTTATTGTCCAACCTCCTCATTTTAGTTTTTGTATTGACAGACATAAAATATAAATGGCTGAAAACAAAAAAAAACATGTCTTAACGTGTCTGACAAAAATATGTATTATTATTATTGGGAAAATCAAAATATTGTTTGGCGGAATCCTTGATATTTTTTTAAATGTTATACTATTATGCCTTAGGAAACAAAAATAATAAACATCAGAATTTTTAAAAAATGGCAGTGTAAAATCATGGCATGTGTTATAAAAGTTCAAGGTTTTGATTTTAATACCATGTTCCAGCACTGTGTAACATGATCAACACATTTTATTTACTGTTACATATCTGTAGAAGACAAAATTCTAAATAAATCTCATGAAATAAATGTTATGAAGTTACATTTGTCTTACGTTAAAGTTTCCTAAATAAAATTTATTAAACTACTTTTAAAAAATATAAGCGTTTCAATGGTAATGAAAACTTTTCGGCATCATATATGCATTAACATGTCATGGTTTTGCCTGCCGTGACATCAGTACATATATTATAGGGCATATCATAGAATAGAAAACTGATATTGGCTTTGTTAAACTTAATTATGAAGTTAGAAATACATAGTGTAATGTTTAAAACTCAAGCAAAAATTCAGTCAAGTCTCCCAAATTCAACACAAACATACCCAGTTAAAATTATTAATATTATTTTGGTATTGTCTGAAGGTCTTATTAAACAACTCTGAATTTTCTTTTTCCTTACTGCATTGCAACAAAAAGCTGTGTAGTGGACTGACTAGACATGTAAAAATTTGGCCTATAATAATTTACTTTTAAGAAGTCGATGTGTATCAACATTTTTATACATTTTACTACCATAAATGTGACGTTGAATGTGAAAGTATTGTCGTACATATGTTTAAGCTTGAAACAAGTATGCATTCGATGTATCTATAAGAAAAATAGATAAATTTAATAAAGAAAATAAGAAATAGCTCTGATAATAATGCATTTGAAAAAAAATGTTTCCACAACTGAAATTGCAACTTTATAAAAAATCTTTTTGCAAGTTATTGATTATGTACATACATCAGGAATGGGTAATTCTTCACATGGGAAAAACTGAAAGCTTTCAGTTTGGTAGTCCCCTATGAAATAATTAATATTCCAACAGCATATTATAGAAATATGTGAAGCAAAATGCAGATATAATCTAGATCAGCTTTTTCCAACCGTTTGATGCCTGCAGATTGGTGAAAATATGAGAAATATTATATTTTGCAGGCCAGACCAGTGATGCAGGGATAAAAATGTTTTTTTTATTGAACATTTTGTTTATTAGTTTAGTTAGTTAACAGGTAAACATAACAAACAAATAATGTTATTATTACAAATACAAAAAATATAACATTTTAATAAATGTTATTCATTTAATTTTTGACATTTTAAAATATAAAACCGAGATTCGGAAATGCTGATCTAGATTAATTTTCATCAATTTGTGCCTAGATCAATTATGATCTAGCTCTTCCATAATATTAATAAACGTTTTTTGATTAAATTAATCTGTAATTAATGTTTATTTATAATATATTTTATTCTAAAATCATGTACACTACATTGCTTCATACACGTTTATAATTTTACTCCCAACAGCGATGAATTCATTTTGTGCATTACATACTTGTTTTAGAAACTTTTTAATTTTCTTTTGATAACTTTTAATCTATCTAACTTGGAAATCAACTGTAATATGGTGATATTGTAATCAGTCTACAATATCATACAATTAATTTTAGTGGATAAGAATCAAAATTAAATCCCAGTATTTTTATTCAGCTTATTATTATACATACAGGATGTCTCGTAGCCAATACCAAAAACTTAAGGAAGCCTTCTTCATTCATTTTTTAATAGAAAATTTTCTCTTTGTTGAGGTACTGATTTTTTCAAAACTCGAGTAATGTTAATATACTCAAGTACAGTTATAAGTGTTCTTTTTTCAAAATTATCCTAACGAAGATCATTATGAAACTCTACAAAGTTGACGCCGATTCTGTCAATAATTACACTTAGGGTGATATCAATAATAACAAATATTCTTTACACTTTGGGTGAAATGTCGACACTTACAGAAATAAGCAACATCAATGAATGCATTTTTACTCCATATTTCTGACCTATTTTCTGTAAAATAGAATACATATTAATTACTACAGTAACTTATATGGAATATTAAAAAATCATTCTCTTTAATTTGAGTCAAATAAAATAACAAAAACCTTAAAAAATATATTATTATATTATACATTCGTCATCTGTGACCCAAGCCCGACACGAAAGAAACCTATCTCAGATTTTTTGTTTTATTAAATGTAATAAAAATAGTTAATTTTTATATTCAATATCAGTGGCTAACAAACAAATATATTGCTTTGTTTTTTCTTCTGGCGTAGTATAAAAAAGTAACCTCACACCCATTTCTACTAGCATGCCCACCGAGTTTAGGCTCGTTAGAAACATCCAATGGTCCTACCCTAAGAGTAGGTATATACAATCTACATACTCTTATTCTTTCAATTAGAGCAAAAATAATGATTTTAGGGTCTGCTGGCCAGGCATACTCTGCTTATAGGCCGATCCCGCACGGCGCGGTCGCGTCTTGCTCTTGCTTGCCTTGTGTGTGCGTTTTTTTTAACTGTTCTTTTATGACAACTTTTGCTTTTTCCTACTGGACTTTATTAGTTAGGACCATCGGACGTTTCTAATGAGCCTAAACTCGGTGGGCATGCTAGTAGTAATGGGTGGAGAATAACTTTTTTATACTATGCCTGGAGAAAAAAACAAAGCTGTATATTTATATGTTAGTCACTGATATTGAATATAAAAATTACATATTTTTATTACACTTTAATATAACAAATAAACTGAGATAGTTCGCTTTCGTGTCAAACCATGACCATTTTCCTTTTCATTTTATTTTACATGTATCAAAGTGAATGAATTTTCAATATTCAATATAAATTATATTTACGATAGTGTAACTTGACATCTCATCCAAAGTGCAAAGTTTTTTCCCCATTCAAAATTCGATGAGGAAGACCCCTGAAGTTCTTGCTACAAGTTACCAAACACCCTGTATATGTAATGATACATATCTATCTAGCAATTGAAGAAAAGATTTTTTTTTATTTTCGTTTACAATTAAATTACTCACAGTGAAAACTAATAAAAAATTTAGGATTAATCATAATTAATAATATGATTAATCCTATATTACTATTACTTATTAAGGATTAAGTAATTGATTTTTTACTGTCTTAAAACCTAACAAATTCCTTATAAAGACAATATTCACAAAGGAATTATATTACAACCACTCTTCCATGAAAAAAATGTGCTTGTGATTATGTAAATGGTTTTCGATTGCAATGGTGATTAGTAACTATGGTTAGAAGTCTAATTTATAATACCAATTATTGCTGAATATAATCACAGTTACCAATCTCATCACTAATTTCTATGGCTTAGAAAATGTGCATCATCATGACTACTTTTATTGTATTTTTGAATTTTTCTCATTTCTTATCTGTATTTTAGCTAATCTTATGCAATAATCCAATTAACTTGCATCTGGGGAAAAGAGCAAACGCCAATAATTAATTCAGTTAGATGAACGAATAAGTATTTTTATTATCGTCTTACGCATCTTAAAATTAAACGTAAGAAGTTAATAATTACATTTAATTGTTCACATTAGCATGTAAAAACATCCACCAGCATAGTAAATCTCTATGTGCAAATGCCAACTCATTATAGGTCATCATGCCTTGGTAAATTGTCACTAGAAAAATTGTGTAGGTCAAAAGCTCTTTGTTGATTTACATTACATTGCAATCCTATTTCAGAGATAAAATAAAATTTGAATATTGTTTTTATTTGCAAAAAGCTTCCGGTTAGAGAAATCAATAGCAAAACTTGCTTTTTTTGTATGAATAAAACTACATATCTATAATTTTCACAGTACCTAATTATTACTTTTAATAATTAGGTAAAATAGATAGGTAGTTTAATTGACGAACTTCTTGCAGAACAATTAAAGATACTGGTTCAGGCACGGTAAAATAATTCAATGGTGAATTATTGTGCACCGCACCATCCAAAGTGAAAATCACTATGATTTGAGGATTGCCAACTTCTGTTAAAAAACGACAGCATACAGAGAAGAAATTCACTTGTTGCTCAAATCTTAGATACCTAGTTCACATATCTAAAACATTATCATCTTCAATTTGATAACCGAAATTGATTTTCTTATCTCTTATCTTTTGACTAAAGATAGGATTTAAATAATAATGAATGTATGGAAATTAATGAATTCTTAACAAGATAATCTTAAAATATTATTTTCAATAATTTTACAATCTCAGATGTTTGCTTTCTGAATAAAAAAAAAACTTATCAATCAATGCGCAATGGATGAGTAACTATACTAATTAGTATTCAATCAATATGTTTGTAATACCTGTAAAAGTTTTATTTAAAATATATTCATAAAAAGGTCATACACTATGTAATCATAAAAGAAATCGCTTTAATAAAACTAAGAAATAATTGTTGTAGCATACCAAAATCTTAAAGAAACATAGAAAATCCTCTAAAGCTTTTTGGTGCAATATAATTTGACAATCCCATCTTACGAAAGCCATGACCTATGACAATTTTCTTTTTTAATTTCTGTAGCACCTATTTTATTGTGTTATCATTTTTTTCAACATTTTTCTATTATGTAATTATTTTCATTGAGTTTTCCACCAGAAGCAGACAGACAACATGATTTTGAAAAACCAGTCCAGATGTGTTTCTTGAGCAAGACAGAGCGTGTAAAGCTGTTATGCCAGTACACATTTTTGTTAAATTTATATATCAAAACAATATCTTACAAGTATAGGAAATATTTTTTGAAGAAGTGGTCAATGAAAATTTTATAAACCGTTAACGTTTTAGTGTATATGTATTGGCAGAGCTTATTTAGTCAAAGTGTTAATTTGTCGAATGTACCTGTGCAGTCTCAAAAGTAATTTTGAAAACCAAATATATGTGTATTACTATGCATTGAGATTTGTACCAAAAATGTATGTTTACCTAGTAAATTATACCCATTGTACCATTCTGCTTTGTTGAAAATATAACAAGGGAATTACAAAATATTGGCAGTTTTATATAACCCTTCCTTTTTAAAATCACTCCACCAGCAATTTTATTTTTTTTATAGTCATATTTTTTATTTTTTTTATATGAATTTTATAGTTATATTTTTTATATAGTCAATGGTTCGAGCCTCCTTCCAAGGACTCCGGCAAGTTAGTCCTATTTTCATAGCACAGGCTTTTAGCTTAAAAATAGTAAGAATATTAATGCGACATGTATTCCGTGTTCATATATATTTCTTTTAAAAAGAGTATTACAAGATGCATATTTTATTTTCATTTATTTTGCAGAAATTCTAATCAACCACAGCTAATTTCAAAATACTGACTGCGTGCTACTGGGGGCAACATGCTCATACAGCATATAAAATCTTGATTTGAGACTAACTAAAAAAAATTCAAAAAACTTCAGAGAAAAACACCATTAACTTGCTTTACACTCATCAAGCCAATTATTAAGGTGGTATAAAAATTTGAACAAATAAAAATTATTGTGACATACTAAAACAGTTATTTAGTAAAAGTAAACAGTATTCCCTCATTGATTTCTTTTTTAAAATGTCTGTCATTTTATCCGAAGTTTACTTTGGTTTGCTAATGAATCATTCATACATCCCTATGCCGACTCCAAACATTGACTCTTGTTTATGGTATAGGACCCACACATTCAAAACATAAGCTAATAGAAATTAATAGCTTCCTTCAAAACCTAAGTTAAGTATCCTGGAGAATGTGTGGCCGGTGTATCGACTATGGCCCTAAGCCTTTTAATGTTTTATCGAAAAACCAGGAGACGGATAAGTTCCAATATTGCAGCCAATGTTTTTTCCAATGCTGTTTTGTCTATTCACACATTGGATGAACACTGTCAGCGCCAATGTTGAGGCTGATGTAAGGAGCCGGGATAGTAAAAAAGGTTCACCCAACAAAATTGGTTGTCACTGGAAGAAACCTTTTAAACTATGTTTTCTTGTTTTTAAGCAAGACCTTTTTACCAAGCACCTACGTTTTAAAGTATCTTAAGTCCTAGTCAAACACTGTTTCATATTAAATCAATAAAAATTCAATTAGAGATCCAACTACAAAATGAAAAACTGTAAAAATTCTCACTAAGATCATGCATGTTCAGTGCACACATTTTTCCTACAGGAGTCTATCGATCAATGATGTAACTACATCTCACATCAGATATGAGTAGGCATGGCTTTTTGTTACTATGAACAAAATTTGGATTTTTTTCTATAGACAATCGAAGCATTTTACCAGATGGACTTTTTAAAAAATAGTAAAACATTAATATCCAAAACTTATTCAGTATGGTGTTTTTAAGCATTTTATGAATGTTTTTTAATTTACTTCATGAATGGGCCAATTTATCCTCTGTCCTGACAAATGGTGATAGAAATCAAATCTTTGGTCTCTCCCAATATAGGGTTTCTAGGAGACAAGGATAACACTTTACTTATTGCACATCTGTACTAGGGTCGGTCGCATCGATTCGGTTTATCTTTCATTTAAACCATTGATTTTAACAAACAAAATTTTAACAAAAATGTATTTCCACCAATCACAACCTGTTTTCGTAAAAATCTATGGTTTTTACAAAACATACCACCGATACAATCGACCCTCAGTCTGTACGATCTAAATCATTTTTTAACTGGTAACACATTATTTGGGTAATTTGATTAGTAATTTATTTTTCGCAATTCGACCGGTAGCCATTGGTACAAGACAGCAGTTAAATCTAGTTAATGATCGTCGACAAAATCAGATACAAATCTCAAATAATGATTATTGTATGGTTTGGAACAGTGATGGTCAAACCGTTATTTTAATTGATTATTCATGCTAGTTATTTAAAATTTGTATCCAAATGTATATGTTGATCTGAGATATAACTATTGTCTAGTATTGATAGAATCAGATACATCTCAAATAATGGTTATTCTGTAACCGGTTAAAATACCATCACTAGTTCTGACTATTTCTAATCTGTGACTTTGGATCGATTTTTAACCTTTTTCCCGTGATCCAATCGAACTGAAACTTTGCAAGCAGACTCGTGGCGACAATCAAAAAATTCTATCAAATTTTCGTTAAAAAATAATAATAATTATAGTATAATTTTGGATTTTTCAAATTTTTAATGGTTTTTTCAAATTAGAATCATTAGAAAAGCTACCAACGGCGGCCGGATAACGTCACGGAATATTTAAAATTTTAATTACTCCATTAGTAGGTATAATAGGTACTTCACTACGAATTTCAAAAATTTATGACAATTGGTTCACAGATGACAGCACACTTCGGTTTTTTGGGAAGAAATCAAATAATAAAGAGATAATTTTAGAGATTTCTGACATAGATATTTGTCTAGAAATGTTCCATTTTCAGTCAATCAATTATTTAATTACATGATGGTAAATTTAATTTACAAAGAAAGGGATTGAAATAAAAACTTGGTTTTTATGTGTTAGTTTTTTACTTCCTTTCTTTTAACTTGTGGCGTCTGCTTGCTTGACGAAAAAACTTTGGATCGATTTTTAACCCTTTTCCCGTGATCCAATCGAGTAATTTTTTAATAATATAATAATTTAATAAATAACTTTGCAAGTAGACTCGTGGCAACGATCAAGAAGATCTATCAAATTTTCGGTAAAAAAAATTAATAATTATAGCATAATTTTGGAATTTTAGAAATCTTAATGGTTTTTTCAAATCGGAATCATTAGTTTTAGTAGTAGTTTTAAGAATCATTAGTAGTAGAAGAAAAGTTTGCGGCGGCCTGATGAAGTCACGGAATATTTAAAATTTGAATTACTCCATCTGTATAATAGATACTTCCTTAGAGTGTATACAATCCAGGTACTTCACTACGAATTTCGAAAATTTATGACAATTGTTTCAGAGATGACAGGAAAATTTGGTTTTTTGGAAAGAAATCAAATAATAATTTATTTACATATTAGTTACCTATCATGGGTATCAATCAGAATGAATATCTTCATTGTTTAACAGTCCCGTACCCAAGTCGTGCATTCAGGTGTATACTACAGCATTGTGTACATTATTGTCATTGTCTATATATCTATCACAAATACACTGTTGTCACAGTATAGTATACAGTATATACAGTATTCTGTCTCGGCAGTGTCCTTGAAATAAATACCTAGGGTCGCTTGGTAGTTAAACACGCACCAGGGCTGCTCATAGACTGACACTTTGGGGTGCCATAATTGAGATAAATGAATGCGCGGGAGCATCTCACACTGTTTGCGTCCATACGTTACTGCAGCCCTGCGGCGACTGATGAAACCGAAATTTCGAAGGGCGTCGTTTCGGCTGTTAAGACGTAATAATGTTACTTTACTTTACTCTGCTGTTGTACGCACAAGACTGGCCTGGAACAGGTTAATAAAGATTTCAAAAACATTTAATATTGTATACCTACTCAAATTACTGGAAACTATCTCACTACAGTCCTGAAAATGTAATGAATATATTTATTTCCTTGAACTTCTAAATCAACCAGAATCCAAAAGTTTAAATTGTAAAAGCAGCCTATATCCATTGAAGTCCACTTTAAAATGTTTAAATAACTTAACAAAACATCACTTGCATCATGTTATTTGAATGTTTTATTTTTAATTCTTTATTACATTACTTTCTATTTCATCTTATTCAAGTTACAAACAAGATGGAATATTTAGCAAATCAAAGAGTTTTCTTCAATTTGCCAAAAACGAAAAAAATCATTTACAGCGATAGATAGGTTCCATGTATTTAACCTGATTACTGATTATGTAGTGATTATACAATGCTGATTCCTAGAAGTCACACACAACAGATACAAAGATTACAGGAAGATTTAGATAGTTCATAGCTGAAACATTATAGAATGCAAAGATAATTTTATTTCTACAGCTGTGCAAAAATCACAAGTACGCAGTAGTGATTGAATGAATCTGTTCTTGAAATTGGCAAGGTCATTGTGGGCCTCCATTAAATATTATCTACCTAATGGAGGTCAGTACAGTTGCCAGCAAACTTCTTGAAAGTTTTTGGCGTAGTGGGGAATTGCGCTGAAGACAAAATTTGGGTCTCGTTGGAATGGTACGTACGCAAACTTCCCCCACTATGCTGAAAATTTTCAATATGTTCGCCGGCTACTGTACATATGTTTTATGTTATGTTGGACTGATTTCCACGTGTTTTAATTTAAAAATCTCATTAAAAAACGTTTTGTCATTGTTGACCACATAATAGATATGTAAATGTTTATAACAGAACCATTAATATCCTACATAGTAATAAATAATTCAGTCCATAATAATATAATATATGAAAGCGATGCCAAATATAGTATGCCCAAAACACATCAGCAATCAGAATTAAGTTCGACCCTACATCAAGCAAGCCCCAGGCAGGATTCTACTATCTGAAGACTAGCCGGGAAATCTAATCACAGGACAACTTCCACATTGATTTTGGAGCACCAAAATCGGTAACAATTCAATGCAACAACAATAACAATCAATGCTTGACAAAACAATTTCACACTCAAATTTAGATCACTATTTACCAACCGAGCATTTCAAGCCAGAGACTAACCTGATACAAATAATATTATTTATTAAGAATCCGAATTTACATTTCTGATTGAATAAGAAAATTTAAATTAATTTTTTTTGGAAATCCACTAACTGGCCCACGGGCACACATTCCTGTGTCAGTGTAGTTCTGTAGCTATGTTTAAAACTACACTTTAAAAAAGCATAAAAACAGAAAGAAAAACATTTAAGAATCTGCTCTTCATTAACAACAGAGGCAAAAAATAAAAGACAAAGATAATATATAACTTAAGTGTTTTATTTCAGTTGTAAATTATAAAATGCAAGTTCACTTGGGGCAAACATGACAGTCTCAAAGTCTTGGTGCAATTGAAAGAATACAATTGAAAGCAGACAGTGGACAAGCAGGGGTGGGAAATACTGGTGTCAGGAATGGAATGGAGGCAAGTTGAGGCGAATGGTTTAATCCACTTCCTCGATGGTGGGGCCAGCACCTCCGGCTCCGGGGGCAGCTCCCGGGGCACCGGCACCAGGCATACCACCAGGGAACCCTGGCATGCCTCCGGGGGCACCTCCAGCTCCCTGGTACATCTTGGTGATGATGGGGTTGCACACAGCTTCCAGTTCCTTCTGCTTGTGCTCATATTCTTCCTTCTCAGCCAGCTGGTTGGAATCTAACCATTTGATGGTCTCGTTGCATTTGTCCATGATGACAGTCTTGTCTGTGTCTGAGATCTTGTCCTTGATCTTCTCATCCTCCATGGTAGACTTCATGTTGAAGCAGTACGACTCCAGGCCGTTCTTGGCGGTGATGGTGCTCTTCTGTTTCTCATCTTCACTGCGGTACTTCTCTGCGTCATTAACCATGCGCTCGATATCCTCCTTGGACAAGCGACCCTTGTCGTTGGTAATCGTGATCTTGTTCTCCTTATTGGTGGTCTTTTCTAGAGCAGAAACGTTGAGGATACCATTGGCGTCAATGTCAAAGGTCACCTCAATCTGGGGAACTCCACGCGGTGCAGGGGGAATACCGGTAAGTTCAAACTTACCCAACAGATTATTATCCTTGGTCATAGCACGCTCGCCTTCAAACACCTGGATAAGCACTCCAGGCTGGTTATCAGAGTAAGTAGTGAAGGTCTGAGTCTGCTTGGTGGGGATGGTGGTGTTTCGCTTGATGAGGGTAGTCATCATGCCTCCGGCCGTCTCAATACCCAGGGAAAGAGGGGTCACATCCAGCAGCAAGAGATTCTGCACTTCCTCAGACTTGTCACCGTGGAGGATGGCAGCTTGCACTGCAGCACCATAGGCTACAGCTTCATCGGGGTTGATAGATTTGTTCAACTCCTTGCCGTTGAAGAAGTCCTGCAGGAGTTTCTGAACTTTAGGAATACGTGTAGATCCTCCTACAAGTACAATATCGTGCACTTGAGCCTTGTCCATCTTGGCATCGCGCAGAGACTTCTCCACCGGTTCCATGGTAGACCTGAAGAGATCCGCATTCAGCTCTTCAAAACGAGCACGGGTAATGGAGGTGTAGAAATCGATACCCTCAAAGAGAGAATCAATTTCAATGCTGGCTTGTGTGGAAGAGGAAAGGGTCCTCTTCGCCCTCTCGCAAGACGTTCTGAGACGTCTCAGCGCTCGCTTGTTGGATGCCAGGTCCTTTTTGTATTTCCTCTTGAACTCCTGCACAAAGTGGTTGACCATTCTGTTATCGAAGTCCTCACCTCCCAAATGGGTGTCTCCAGCCGTAGACTTGACTTCAAAGATACCATCCTCAATCGTCAGAATGGATACATCAAAGGTTCCACCACCGAGATCGAAAATGAGGACGTTACGTTCACCGACTCCCTTCTTATCTAGGCCATAGGCGATAGCGGCAGCAGTGGGCTCATTGATAATTCTGAGGACATTCAGTCCAGAGATGGTCCCGGCATCCTTGGTGGCCTGTCTCTGGGAATCGTTAAAGTAAGCAGGTACAGTGATAACGGCATTTTGGACAGTCTTGCCGAGGTAGGCTTCTGCGGTCTCCTTCATCTTAGTGAGGACCATGGAGCTCACTTCTTCGGGGAAGAAAGTTTTATCTTCTCCTTTGTAGTGGACTTGTATTTTTGGTTTAGTGTTGTCATCGACGACTTCAAATGGCCAATGTTTCATATCTGCTTGAACAGTCTGGTCTTCAAACTTGCGGCCAATCAGTCTTTTAGCATCTGTAACAAAAAAATTTCAATTAAGTACACTCATTAACACTATCAACATGTTGTGCATCATTCTTAAGCCTCAGATTAACATTGAAATCAAACAACTTTTATGTTGTCAGAAACTCTAGTCTAAATTGTGTGTCATCATGAAAACGTCATCAATAATTGATGAAGCAAATGCATAATATTAACAAAAAATTTCCCTAAGAAAAACTGTAACATTTGTAACAATGAAAGCGTGTAATAAAACTCACCAAAAATTGTATTGTTGGGATTCATGGCGACCTGGTTCTTGGCGGCGTCCCCGATGAGTCGCTCTGTATCCGTAAAGGCCACATATGAGGGTGTGGTGCGGTTGCCTTGGTCATTGGCGATAATTTCGACCTTTCCATGCTGGAACACTCCAACGCAGGAATAGGTGGTACCCAAATCAATACCAATAGCTGGTGCTTTTGCCATCTGCAAAATTCAAAGGAAAAATAGTAAATTCGTCAGCCAACCTTGGAAACCTATATTTAAAATTGAAATGCCCGGTTAAAATCCACGAGTTAGGTAATAGGCGTCGGCAGCTATATTATGAAGATAAATGAAAGCTATAAAAACGTGGTTGAGTGCGGCATCACGATGCGATTATCGATCGCAAAAACGCGTGTCATCAGGGCTCAAAGGCCAGCCGGCGAGGCGTGGTGTTCTAGAACATTCGACACGCTGAACAAACACGTGGTAACAAAAACCTCGTATATAAAACCGCGAGATAAGAGCAAAAACTAAACATCCACGAATCGAGATATCCCCACACAACATAAACCTCGTGGTACAAATTATTCGAGAGAGCATCATAAAACATTAACTGGCAAACAACGGCTAAATCGCCGATGTCAAATCAAGCCACGCAAAAACAGGGCGAATATATTGAGAACGAACAAAAAATTACAATAAAACTAAACAGGAATAATTACAAACGCACTAACCTTAGAGATTTAGTTTCTTTACTTCTAGTCGCAGATTTAACTTGAAGGAATCCTTCTCGACGTTCTTCGGGCAGATGGCTTGAGAGAATTGAATAACAAAATGGCGGTCATGCGAATTTATATACCTGAAGTGACGTCACATACGCTTCCAGAACCTTCGAAATTTGAACCAATGGAATCTTGTGGAATCTTCCAGCTGCCATATGCGTCTGCCGCAAAGTCACGCGATTGGCTGAGAGACATTGCGCCAAAACTACGTAATGATGATAACGTTAATTTGGACTATCTTTTATATATTTTAAAAGAATTTGAATACTTTGTTCACATCGATTTTATATATATAATATAATTTCCTCTTTTTCTATGTAAACATAAAATTCAGGCGGTATATTTTGACATGTAGGTTTTGTAACTGTCACCTTGGCGCTGCTTCATCATTCTCGATCGTTCTTGATTTTTTAGCGCGAAATATAAGCATGATTCTCGGAACAATAGAAAACACGGGTCGTTTGGAATTTTTGATTGTCTACATGTTTTCAACATAATTTAACTTATACCTACTTTAATATTTTTTTCAATAATTATCTTCAGAATGTTAATCAAAAGAAAAATTAAATATGATCTTATTTAAATCGAGGATACAGCAAAAGTATGTATTTAGTCTGACTGTTTCGTATTTAGACTGTTTCAAAAGATTTAGAAAAATACATAATTGTACCTACATTTTTTTAAATTTATTTTAGAATGGAAAATTTCACATTCCAAATACTTTTGCCATGTCAGATATGAAAACATAATTATGATATATTTTTATTTATTTACGTTAACAGAGGTTAAAAAAATATATTATTATGTAAATTATACAATAAACTACTTTAAGTGAGAATTTTTAATTTGTTTTTAAAAGATAACATAAATCATTATATTCTGAAAATGCTATTTTTAATGTAGGTACCTAGGGGGAAATGAGACACTTTGATGGAAAGGGCATTGATACACCTGCAATATTTTAAAATCGAGAAACGGTATTCATGTCGCTAAAAACTAAACTAAAACGTTACTATACATGTGTGAGCATTCCAGTTGCAACTGCGAACCGTGCTGCCAGCCAGTTAGCCCATTGTTGGCCATTGGCGTTTAGATGAGAGTGGGGTGTTTTAGCGCACCCAACTAAAAAAGATGTGAAATTTTAATGTGTTTCATCGTTGTTTACGTCGAATGGTTTTAAATAAATCGTTTTGTTGAAAATATCCATAAGGGTACTTTGATACACTAAGACACGGGATATATTGATACATTCTGTTTTCCAGAAAATGTTGCAAATTGTAAACCTAAGAAATATCGATGAGGTAAAGTCGCCTAAGCAGGGCAGCTTACAAAGATCAAAGCTACAATTCTGCAATATATTGAAAATTTGGAAAAGCTTTCTCACACATCCTCTAATAGATAATTGCTCCAAGTTCACCATTGCGCAGGTTTTCTGAACTTTTTATAAAAAAAATGTACTTTTCAAATTTTTTTTTTAAATATGTATTTAAAATTCTCATACAAATTACGCTTTGTATCAAAGCGCCCTGTAGGTGGGGCAGAATGATACAAAACCCATTTTTTAATAAAGTCATTATATTCTCATTATCTTCTAACTTCAATAGTTCTTTTGATTATATAATATTTATTAGTTATGCTAAGCATAAGGAACGTTTTTAAAATATTTTACTCATTTTTGTTAAATAAAATATGACATTGAATTTTTATGCATCAAACTAGCCCACCTCCCTCTAATCATTTTAATCATAATCACTCAATCATTCAAATGTCATAAAAATGTATATAGTCATTGGAATACCTACTTAATCATTTTATTTCAATAACAGTAACAATAACAACAATGCTATTTTTTTGTTATTCTGAGGCCCGGTTGTTTCAAATTCGATCAAAGTAAGCGTAGAGTTTAAACTGAAATTTTACCTTCTCCACCAATCAGACGATCCGTTTTCGTAAAAATCTATGCTTTTATCGACCGCTTACTTTGATCGAACTTGAAACAACCGGGCCTGAGTCAGAGAATGTGACAAAATTCGAATTATTTAGCCATTTCAGCCCGGATCGATTCAATTGTGCGTTCACATAAAAAAATATTTCCCGCTAACTAAACCGTTTTTCGGGTTCAAACCGGCCTGCAATGATCGTGCGTTCATGCGCGCGTGGACGCACAATCATTGCAGGCCGGTTTGAACCCGAAAAACGGTTTCATTAGTGTTATATATATATAATGCGAATGCACGATTGTATCGATCTGGGCTGAAAGGGTTATAATGTGCAAATTTTACTTATAATTAACTATAGCAAATTAGCGAATAGTTTTTGTCAATAATAAAAATTCTTAAAGCACACCTGAGTGGCAATAATTCATATAAGTATTAGTGATGGTTAAATTGTTATTTTAATGAGTTTTACAGGGTACTTTTATTTGAGATTTGTATCAGATTATATTGATTGATTATTCATAACTAAAATTATCCATTATTATTGTCTTTTTCGGATAAATATATATAATTAAGATTATATTAATTATAAGATTATAATAATAATAATAATAGATAACTAAGATTATCTATTATTATTATTATTGTCTTACAGATGTTTGTATATCGACATATAAATCTCAAATAACGGTTAATGTGTAAACACTTACAATTCCATCACTAATACATACATCTGCCTGCTTACAGATAAAAAAGTAGGTAAGTAATTTTAAAATAATCTACAATTTTACTATAATTTTAATAAACCTTATCATAATTTTTAAATACACCAGCTTCATCATTTGTATTAAGTACAGAATACATATTTTTCATTTTGAACAGCAATCGGAAGATGGAGATTGCAATAAATATTCTACCCCTTATCTTATTAGGTCGGGGTTCTATTCTGTAAAACTAATTAAAGTAGAAGTATTAATAACTATAAATTCGCAAGATTTTGAAAAAAGTTATATACCTTTATAGGTACTAGTTTTTAATTAGTTATTTTTTTATAACTCAAAGTTCTTGATTTATATTTAGTGTATTAAAATATGATTTATATAAATATATTATGTATTAGTGATGGTCAAAATTGTTATTTTAACTGGTTTACACAATAACTTTTATTTGAGATTTGTTTATGATTGGTAACTGATTTTTGAGTAATTCGACAGGCAACCATTGCTTCACAAGACAATAATAATACCTCAGTTACGAATCATCAATACATATAATCAAATATAAATCTTTATTAACGGTTATTGTGTAACTGGTTAAAATAATAGTTTTGACCACTGCTGCATTTAATTATTTCAGCTATATCTGCATTAAACACTGTTATAGCTAGTAGAAATATTTTTTCAACTTTCATTACAGATGTTTTTCAAGTCCTTTCTATCATAGGGCACTGTACTCGGAACTTTTTAAAAGGTGGCTACCCTAACTCTGATCTGGATCTTCATCAACTTTATCAACATTTTTATTTTATAAATTCTTTATTTCTTGTTAAAATATATTGCCTTCATCCAGAGTGCTCAGTGCAGGTTAAGTTCAGTCACAATGACAGCCAGTTTATGACCATGACTTGTAGCAATGTGGAATGTGAAAAAAAATGGCAATTCAAGTGACATATTGGTCCCATTCTGCAAGAAAGAAACAAATCGATAGTTCCTACGTACCTATAGGTACTGTCGAATCTGCAAAAATTCATTTTTCATTCTAGTATCTTAAACAATCCGATTTATTCTATTTTTTCAGATAATATTAAGAAATTTTTTTCTTCTTTAATATATGCTTTGTTTTGAAAAACATGTGAAAAAAATCATAAAT
This sequence comes from Agrypnia vestita, assembly GCA_016648135.1. NCBI lineage: Eukaryota > Metazoa > Arthropoda > Insecta > Trichoptera > Phryganeidae > Agrypnia > Agrypnia vestita. Next base: position 91,140 of record JADDOH010004690.1, read on the forward strand.
GATACATGTACTACATAAAAAAGTAAAGATGTAGTCTCGACTTTAAAAAACCATATATACTTAAATTTTATATTGTTTGTAACAATACAAAATTTAAATACTGTGTTATTTCAAAAATCTTCAAAAAAAGAGTTGGGTGTATATAATGTAATGTAGTATTGCAATGTCTTGACTTATTTTTCTTCATAATAAAACATGAGTGAAATGAAACAAAGCTTGGGCTTCATAATATAATATTTTATTAACACACAATAAATAACAATGCCATAAATATTATGACTATTATACATTGAGAAAAGGCATGAAAACAATAGTCCCACTGACCCAACTTCTCATTATATAGAAAAGTTGTGAAAATATCAGTAAGTGAATTTTAAAAAATGCATTTTTGAATTAAACACTGAAATTTATATGAATTTTGATGGAAATTTATGACATATAAAATAAGTAATATGTAAACAATAGTTAAAAATATCATTTGAATACGTTCTAATGTCCACAAAACATAGTGATGGTAAGAAAGTTTTCTATCTGTGATCTATAAACTTAAAATGGCCACACAAGTTTGGCATAGCCATTTTAAGTTTATAAATAGATAAATACATACATGTTACCGGCCAAATCTGATTTCAGGCCAAACTAGTTAGTCCTAAGCCAAATCGGTTTAATGTCCTGTCGCACAATCCACATGGTATTTTGTATACACCATAGTAGGACTTTAGATGTACTTTTTCCTTTACACTGCTTAGAAGGTTAGTTACATATTATTTTAAATATCTAGCCTTCTACGCAGTGTAAAGGACAAAATACATTTCGAATCCCATGGTGTATATGGAATACCATGTGGATCGTGCGACAAGACATAAACCGATTTGGCTTAGGACAAACTAGTTCGGCCCGAAATCGGGTTTGGCCGATAACATATATTATATCTATTAAGTATTCCCTTACATCACACTTAGTCACTCTTTCGTCTCTCTCGAATACCATCACTTTCGATTTGCTGACATTCATCAGAAGTTCACTCTGCATGCATACATCGGACATCCTGGATACCAAGCACTGCAGATCAGCTTCACTGTTAGCCACTAATACTGCATCGTCTGCGTATAGCAGACAGGATATTGTGAGTCCGTCCATTTTCGCTCCAACTTCTAGTTCCTTCAGTTCTTTCATACAATTATCCATATACAGGTTGAAAAGCCATGGTGACATTACGCATCCCTGTTTGACACCTTTTGTAATATCAAATGTGATCACACACAAATCAAACATGATGTGAATGTCCCATTAATTCTCACGCAAGCACTACTTCCTTCGTACAAGGATGCAATTGCCTGTATGAGTTTACTCTTCACCCCATATTCAGACAAAACCTTCCATAACTTTCGTCTTATCACTCTGTCATATGCTTTTTGGAGATCCACAAAGGCACAAAAAAGTTTTTGGTTCTTTGCCAAAAACTTTTCGGTCATCTGGCGCAGTGAGAAAATCTGGTCCATGCATCCTCTTCCACTCATGAAGGCTCAATGTGTGATGTAATTATAAACAACGAATGCTTAGAACAAGTGAACGAGTTTGTGTATTTGGGAAGTATGTTTAGTAGAGATGGCAAGGCTGATAATGATATCGAAAGAAGAGTAACTGCGGGAAACAAAGTTAATGGTGCACTAAATGCAATTATGGCCAATAAGAATCTGTCAAAAGAAGCAAGACTAGCGGTACATAATGGCGTTCTAGTGCTAACCCTTATGTATGGAAGTGAAGCCTGGAATTGGCAAAAGAGGAATGAAAGTAGACTGAATGCGGTTGAAATGCGGTCACTAAGACGCTTGTGTGGAAAATCTTTGGTCGATAGAGTGAGGAATGAACAAATTAGAAGTGAATGCAATGCTGACTGTAGTGTGGTAGATAGAATAAAGAAAGGAGTGCTGAGATGGTTTGGTCATGTGGAACGTATGAACGAGGAAAGGATGGTTAAGAAAATATATGAGGCGAATGTTGAAGGCAACAGGAATAGAGGGCGTCCGCGAAAGACCTGGCACGATCAGGTACTACAAGTATTTGAGGATGGCCCTGTTAAAAGCCGCAACAACCGTAGAACGTGTATGAGATGTATGAATCTGGCCAAAGCAAAAGTGGTGTGCTAGGATAGAAGAGTGTGGCGTTCAATCCTCTCTGCCTACCCCTGCAGAGAAACGGCGTGATGGTTAGTTAGTTAGTTAGTTTAGTATTCCCTTGATATTCGGATCCAAGATTTCTTTAAAAAAATTACATTTTTAATATGATGACAAAAGTAAAAGGACATAAATCAACATGTGTTGGCTAAAAATGGTTGTTGCAACCATTTTTAGCCAACACATATTATTCGCATAGATGCAACTGACATTCATAACTTATTGAAACAGTAATAAACTTACAGAAGAATTGGATGAATTGATTACGAGGCCAAGTGACCGTCCTGAGGATAAGTTTTCAATGCTTCAAATCATTAATTTCACCCCCTCCAAACAACTTTCAGAGAAGATGGTGGAAATAAATTTTAGCTTTGAAAGAAGCACTAATTTTAAAGAAATATTTAGAATAATTATCAAAGTCGTCATCGGAAAATCCAAAAAGATTTAGATAATAAAATATCAAGCAAAATGTTTTTTTTGTCTAAAAATACAAATCCATTATATGTAACTGTTTTTCATTTCATTTTGACTTTTCAATCTTGTGTGTATTTTGCTTTAACTTTATATAGTACAATTTTAAATAATTTTATAATGCATATAAAACAAAATCTTAAGACTAGTTTTTCTAATAAATGTACATACATATTTTACACTTTGGAACTGAAAACCTTTGTTACGGGTGTTGAATATATATATGAGAATAGTGAGTGACTAAAATTTATTACTCTTTTAAAACATGTACAAATGACTGCTCAAACAGTGGAGCTGAAACAACCACCATAAGCTTTTATATAAATGAAATTCCAAACGTAACCATTTAATTGCTGGGTAAAGATAATAATATAAAAGTTTTTTAATACATGTACCAATCTTTTCTATGTAAAGTATTGTACGAAAATCTCAACCATTGAGGAGAGGAACTTTACTGTATATCCAAGTGGGAACCAATTTATTTCAAATTTGGCAAGAACATTTCTTACTGTATGTTTCATTTAAGGTTTTTACTGCCTAGAAATACTATTGCTTGGCCAACGTAAATTGGCGTGCGGCCACTTTGGAACCCGCCACCGCCAGCACACGGCGGTAACCCCTCGCCCTATCATTCAGTACAATTTTGTATTTGCTCGGGTGCTGTGACATCTTGATTACCAATATACACTGAATTATTGTGTCCAAAACATCCTAAACAGTCCAGGATGGTGCAAGGACAATTGCCCAAGAATTGAAGCATTAAAGTTTTGCGAAGCTGAAAAAGCAAATAATGGCGAATAATAAAGCAAATAAATAAAAAATAAAAGCAAATAAAGCTAATAAAGCGATATTACGTTATTATTATTATATATATATATATATTTTATCGTCTGACAGTTTGACAGATAGAACGTCATTACTGCATGGTTTCCTTAGTGCTGCCTGACCAAATTTCTGTTAAAGGCTACGACATCGGTCACCGGACATTCTGTACATTATGTATTGTGTAGTAAATTTACACCCCGGCAACTTCTGTTACGCGATAGGGACGCCCTCCCTCGCACGCCAGTTTATCGTGGTCGCACTCTATAAGTTAACACAATAATTTATACACAACGTTTTATTCCACTTATTTGAGTTATATAAGCCTAAGCGCTTTCGATGGGCACAACCATCATCTACAGAGGCAATATTAGAACTAATTGTAAATCAACGGCTGACAAATAGAAAGTAAAGGGATGACGTGGGGGGGAGGTAGTTATTTATTTACATATACAACAGTAATTAATTTTTACATACAATAATATTTATTTTAATAATGGGGATGACTGGGGTGGAATAAAACGTATAAATTATTGTGTTAATCATGAACTTCCACTCTGTAAACGAAACAAAGCTTAATTTATTATATTATACTATGAGTTACTTATTTGTTAGTTACAATACATAGGAGGGGTCAACATAAGTGTATAGCACTGTTTTCATGTTGCTTAACACTAGGTTTACGGGCATTTTTTATATACCTATCTCTACGGCACCCGTCAAATTGACGGATGCACATAAGTACTTCGGTTTTTCGTATTAAATGTTTTTTAACTGTTTTATTTAACTGAAGTCCTCAATTGTTCAATTGAAATGATTCAAATCTTTTTAGAACACGGCGTGCTTCTATTTCTGTGCAGTCTTTGATATATTCTAACATGCGCGTGTCAATTATTAATTCGAAGGCAGTTCGCACATGACCTGACATCACATTTCTTTTGGAATATCCAGTAGGTCTGCGACACCTTTGAATATTATGTGAATGGGCAGTCTACCGCTGGACCCACTTGCTTCAAAGCCCATTCATTGTGTTCCATCGACAGCAAGTAGTTCTGTTATATTGCTTTTGTAGGTGGATGAATGAGTCAGTGCTTGAGGAAATGTGCATTCTTTTTCTACCAAGACCTGGAATGTTTTCTTCTTCTTCTGATGACTCTTCTGTCATTTCATTGTCGACAGATTCGGAAGTCTCGTATTCATGTTCACTTTCACTTTCAAATGCTTTTTATTCAGAGCTAGTACCGGAATGATCTTCATTGATGTTAGAAATTTCTTTCAATAATTCCAAATGCTTTCTTGATTTACTCATGGTTGCTAAAAATGGGTGAAGATAAAATAAATATTATTGCAAAAGTAATTAGTAATTATTAGAAAACAGTATTATTGAAAAAAAATTCTTACAGTAAGTAGATTTTTTCTTTCCAAATATTTATAAGTATTGCTAAAATTTTAAAACTTGATACACGTCTTCACACACAGGCTAAAATTCTAAAACTGAAGATTGTCATATGGTCAACTTTGCCAGAAATCAACCCACAGAGACCTTTTTTTATTGCTCCATAAATCATAATGCTCCAAATGCTTTACGCAGCCATAGGTACTTGTAATTTGTGTTTGAAACAAAATTTTCTAAACATGGATAACACTCTTTCTTCATTGTTTCACACAAATTGTAGAAATATGATTATGTTGTTTCAAAAGTAATAATTTCACAAATGAGACGAATTCAAAAAGAATATTCTTTAAACTACCAAATCCGTCAATTTGACGGGTTTCCGCAGAGATAGGTATAAAGCAACAAGATTTTCAAAAATAAGAGGTTTCCGAATAAAAAAAACAGCAAATATATTTGCACTGATCCATTATAAAGTCATTTAAAAAAATCAGAAAAAATTTCTACCAGTTTAGTAGAATTTACAAAGCAAATCGGAAATCCGTCAATTTGACGGGTGCCGTAAACCTAGTGTTAACGAATTTTGGTCACAGAACAACAAACCTTTTCACAACAGGTAAAAAAAAACTTCTTGTAATAGCAAAAGACAAAGGTAAAAATATTTCTTGTTAAGGAATATGTAAATATATACATAAATATACATACGGATAAGAGATAAATTATTTTCTGGGGGAACCCGCATCAAATAGTCCTGGAAAGGACTTTTAAACTCCCAACAATTCGAGTAGATAACGTTAGTCGTTCTCAAGGGCCTTTCAAGTATAAAAGTCCTTTTCAGGACATTTGACAGGGGTTCCCCAGAAAATAATTTGTTATATACATAACGTATATTCCTGTATATTATTGAGATAGCAATATAAAATAACGATCATGTCTTGACCGCTATTATATAACATTGTCACCTGTCAATTTTGATGTTTGTACATAAAACGTGTTAAAGTATGTACATATATAAGAACATGATGATGCATGTATAAAGACATGTTGATAAAATCGATAACAAAATTTCTTTTAAGTTATGGTATTTTCTTAATAGATGCCTCTATAAGTATGCGTTATGTATTTTTATTTAACTCTTTATAATATATTTCAGTGTCTAATATCAAAAATTCATCAATGTCAATGAGTGTTCAGTGACAGATGTCAAATTCAGAAAACTTAAAAGTAACTTTCAGACACTGCACACAGTAGATAATTGGCAGCTTGGCTATACAGACAGAGCAGACAATTCTATCTAATGAGTTTAAAACCATTACACATAATTCAAATCAAAAGTATTGTGTTTTAACACATTCACTGCTAATCCATACAATTGTATACGACAATTAATCTGAACCGATTTTCACTGACCTTCATACATATATCTCTAAGCTGAGGCTTACGACCGGGTCCCACTGTAAAGAGCACTCTGCTGCTTTATAACATAAGCGATGGGCCATAAAACATGCACACCCAGGCCATGGTTCAGAGAACATGCATCTGCGAAGTCACCAGCTTTAGTATAAATACATTAGCCAATAAAATAATGGATTAACTTTGACACTAGAATGTTAACTCTTACTTCATTAAATTAGTTCCAGTTAGAAAAAGATAACTTTGTCAACATCAGTCAAAAGAAAGTCTGCTTTAGGGCTGGTTGTATCAACTTGGTTCACAGTAATCTTACGTTTAAAGCATACATTTTTTTTATTTTCAACCAATCAAACAACCCATTTCTATAAAAATCTTTGCTTTAAACATTCTTTTTACTACAAATCAAGTTGAAGCAACTGGCCATTAATCTCATTAAATTCATTTTAATAAGAAAAATAAATACATAACCTGACATATAAATACACCTTTGTGGTAATTTTGCATATCAATATTTGTTAGCGCCAGGTAACCCGTATATAAAAACCCAGTTAATATAGCCCCGCTCCCCTCTCCTCATCCCGCCTACCCCCCGCAAGCACAGGGCCGCTCTCAGCAGTTCGAAAAACGCCAATACCGCTAATTTAAAACAAAGAATTTACCTAACTTTCGCGAGTGATATCTTACAACTACGGAAGAAACACCTCAGTGCTTGTTGTATGGGATGATAAAGCGACAGGAGAAGGAGAACCAGCGATCCCGAAGGAAGAATAAGGTAAGTGCTTGCATCCTGTCCCAATCAAACCGTTACATTATCAACCAAACAATATAAATATGTATTTTTTTTATAGGTATACAATCAAATTTATTTTTTGCTTTTGTACTTAAAATTGTTCTTGTTTTTTTATCTCTTCTGTTTATAAAATGAATATTATTTAGAAACAGTGTAACATTAAATTGTGTAAATGAACCTGCAGACAAACATTTATTAAGACGTTTTGTGGGACTAGAAATACTACAATGTAAAGAAAATAAATAGATAAAATAAAAAATACATAGTATAAAAGAAAGTCCATGGCGAGCGTCTGTCCGTCTGTATGACCGCGCTACTCCCGAGAACCACTAAATGGATTTGTATGCAGTTTTTACTGTTATGGTCTGCACTTTTCCAGGAAGATTTTTGTGTATTAAAAATTACCCTAGCATATATAGGAACTGAGCGTTAACGGTATTAGTGAATCAAGTCGGGAAAAAATTTGCTGCTAAAGCGCTCCCATGGGTAACGCCCCCTAATCCGTTAGAGATCCAAAAAAATTGTGTAGGAAAGAATTGTGCAAAATTAAATGGTCTACAAAAAATTCAGCTGTAGTTTCCATCTATCTTTTAAGGATAGCTTACACCAACTATTTCCTTTAAAAGTGGACAAAACTGTACCGGGCGAAGCCTGGCCGGGTTGCTAGTGTAGTAGATATAGCGCCGTTTTCACCTCAAGGGCACTTTAAGCTAAGTTTAAGTTACGCTAACCATTAATAGCTATTACTAGTGGTATGATGAACCCCAAATTTGAAATCTTTTAAGAACTGTAAAAATGTTATTGTTAAAGATGAATTAACGGAGTGATTTCAATTATTCTTCGAGTCCGAAGGGGATATGCATGATTGATAGATGTTTAATTAAAGTAGGTATTATACACATTAATACAGTAAAACCCCGTTAATTCGAACCCCGATAATTCGAAATTTGCCATAATTCGAAAATTTTAAAACTTGCAAGTCCCAAAAGTGAATTTCATAGTAAATTATCCCCGATAATTCGAAAACCCCGGTAATTCGTAATTTGAAATATTTTTTAGCCCCTTGCGCCATAAATCAATACATTTTAGTTTGCGTAATTCAAATTTTTTTTGAAATTTGACGAAATTGAACTACTATGTCAATATCAGGTACTTTGAAATGTCACAATGTTTGTTTTAGCATAATAAACATTGCGTTTTCGAAACGATTTCTTGAAATATGAAAAACAGACATTTTTCACAAAATTAATGGCTTTTTCGTGAATTTTACGAATATTTCGCAATCAATTCACGGTACCTTATGGAATGGCCCCTTTTCTATAGATATTGTGACGCGATCCCTAAAATTGGGGAATCCTGTGTATGCTTTCTTCAGTTGGCTGCCTTGATGTGCGGGAATAGTTTAGTTTGCGGCGGGCAGCGTTTGTGCTAATTCTCATACCTAAATGCATTTTAAATTGTTTTTCATGTTTTTAAATTTGTCTTTAGTTCGATTTTTTCCCTAATAACTGTGTTTGTGTTATTAAAATGTTTAATATTCTTTGTAAGATGTTATTAAAGACATCTTATTGTTTCACGTATTTATTGTTGGTTTGAGCCGGAAAAAAGGCAGAATCAAAAATTAAACTCATGTGAAGATTGAAGAAGCGTTCCATAAATTCAAGTATAACAAAACATTTTTGAATATGGCCACCATCCAGACGTGAAGGAAATGGAAAAAAGATTTTTTCGCGAGTGAGAACACCAAATATCTCAAAATGTCGCGATCTTTGCATTAACATAATAAATATTGCGTTTTCAAAGTGATTTCTTGAAATATAAGCATAAATTTAACAAAATTAACGGGTTTTTCGAGAGTTTTATGTTTTTGGCAAACTTCACATACGCACTGTGATTTTTTTTGTACCTAACATTTCGAATTAACGGGGGCCCCTATAATTCAAAATTTATTTTTCGGGTCCCTTGAATTTTGAATTAACGAGGTTTTACTGTATAGCATAGGCATAATTTAGGTAGGTATTATTCACAAATTGTGAATAACTTAACATTTGTTTACGTTTTAGAGTTGGCTGAATTCATTAATTCCAAAACTGTCAAACTTAATAACGTCAATTATAGATTGACTGAATTCATTAATTCCAAAACTGTCCAACTTAATAACGTCAATATTGACGGCAAAAATATAATCTTATACAATAAGTGTCAAGATATCGAAATACCAATGATTGTTATTTTAAGAGTACGGCTGATTATTTTTGACAATTAAAAATGATGGAATTGGTTGTTTTATTCTCCTGATTAATAAAATTAAAAACAAATAGAGTGTGTATATCATTCAAACATTTGATGATTATTATGTATAGTATAAAGTATATTATACTTATAGAGAGTAATTATTTTTTTACTACTAGTTGGAAGATTCTTAATCATCATTATAAAAATCTGGATGATGTTTTGAGCATGAAAAATATAAAAAATATTAAATACAACCAATCGAACACAACACAATATCACAATATCATTATTCAGCTAGATGCATAGAATAATGATATTGTGATAAAATAGTGGTCTGCAATTACTCTGTGATGAATCAGCAGTTAACAAGTGATATCCACTTTATCACCCTATATTGATTGACAAAAATATTTTTGTCTCTGAGATTCTGCCTTCTTACAGTTACTTACAATACATGTACATTAGGGTGGAGTGAAATTTTTTTTTAAAATTTTTACTATGGCATACCCGCAAAAAGCTGCGTGATAGGCACAATAAGCAAATTCGATAATATTTTTTGTCTGGGTTTACATTTAAAGGTGCCCCCGTTAGGACAAAACTTATACATGTTCGTTACTGGAAAACCAAATACTAAACTTTACGTAAATCGTAGAAATATTTATTATTTTGTTTTTGAACACACCCAATCATTAAATAACTGTCAAATGTGACAGTTATTGAGTCAACTTTCAGTCACGAGTAAGCGTTCTCTGGTCGACTGTTCAAGAAATCTCAGAAAGAGTTGCAACTCGTGTCTTAGAAATATGGCATAAATCGTCCCTTCCAACAGTTAGTTTAAAAAGAGTATTGCAAATTATTAGAGCTTACCACGAAAAATATAGAAAGTTAATGAAACCGTTCAAAGGACGTCAAAGTAGTAAAAATTATAAAGAGAAAATTAACAAATTCAAAGAAGATTACAAAAAAATATTCGACATTAGTAGCTGCAAATGTGTAATAGTTGTCGATTGTACGTGTGAAAAAAGCAGTCGTATACCGAAAGAGGAAATTAATTTCTTAATAGATCAGAGGACTACGAGAAAAATGTTTTTCGGAAGCATTGATGTAACCTCAACAAAAAAAATACAGAAAAAACAAGAACGAAAAGAAATTGAGTCATCTCATTTGAAACAGCAACAAAATTATGAAAAACCTTCTTGTTCTCATTCTCAAGCTGACAAAACATTAGTAGCAGCAACACTAGCAGCAGCAGCAGCTTTTCTGATAATTTATCTTTACCGGCGCCTTCACCTAACCAAGAACAGATACAAGATGTTGCTGAGCCGCCTCCTACACAGATGCGTATAAATCTCCCATCTTTAGCTCTGGCCTGCGATCGTACTGGAGTTTCTGATAGGTCTGCCACTATTATAGCTTCTGCTGTCCTGAAAGACGTTGGCATTATTACGCCAAGTGACCAAAGTAGTGTGATAGATTGTTCGAAGGTTCGACGGGAAAGAGCAAAGAAAAGATCTGCTTTACAAGACTTGAGCTGCAATCAACCAATGCCCGGTATTTACTTTGATGGTAGAAAAGACAAAACGTTGGTAACAGTCAAGAAATGAGATAAATGGTATAGAAAACGGCAAATAGAAGATCATTACGTCATTGTGTCAGAACCAGGAAGTGTTTTCTTTGGTCATATCACGGTCCAGACAGGAACAGCTAGGGCAATCAAAGATAGTATTATAAAATATTTAAATAATAAATCGGTTGACTTGAGTGCGTTATCTGTAGTGGGCTGTGATGGTACGGTAGTAAATACTGGATCTAAAGGCGGTGTCATTAGACTGTTAGAGGAAGAGATAAATAAACCGTTACAATGGTTTATCTGTACCCTTCATTCGAATGAATTACTACTACGACACCTTTTGTTACATTTGGATGGTCAAACTACAGGACCTCGATGTTTTTCAGCGCCAATAGGATCTGAACTGCAACAATGTGAAAAAAAGCCAGTTGTGAAATTTGCCGCTATATCCACGCCGCTTCCTGTTATTACTAAAGATCTAAGCACCGATCAAACATATCTACTTGACATAATGACTGCCATTAGCACTGGTATTTTCCCTTCTGACATGGCAAATAGAGAACCCGGTTCACTGAACCATTCCAGGTGGCTAACGACTGCGAACAGGATCTTACGATTATATATCACAAAGACTGATCCGGAAGAGAATCTTCTTATATTAGACAATTTTGTGATGAAAGTTTATGGGCGAACGTGGTTACAAATCAAATCCTTGGTGTGTAAATGGAGCACAGCATTTGTGGTTTACAATTAATTGTAGTCGCTATTTAAACAATAGTTTGAAGAAAGTGATTGATCCAGTTATACAAAGAAATGGATATTTTGGTCATCCAGAAAAATGTTATTATAGCCATGCTTGCAGATAACAACAAAGTGATACGGCAACTGACCTGCCAACGTATTCTGAAAGCAAGGTCGGAGAAAGTCACAGGAATCCGAAAATTCAAAGTTCCATCATTTAATTTCAATGCTTCCCATTATACCGATATCATTGTTTGGCACGATAATCAAATTACTATTACTGAGCCACCTATAACTAAACGTTTATCTACTGAAGCTTTAAAAGAAATTGTAGAAAGCGGTCTTAGAACGAAAAATAATATGGCACTCTTCCCTGTCAAACTCAAGCCGTGGAGCATTGCATCAAGCTCGTAACTGAAGCTTCAGATGCTGTATGTGGAGAGGAAAAACGTGATGGTTTTATCAGGGCCAGACTGTCATCACGTCAGATGACGCCTTTTTATAATACCAAACGTGAATTTTCTACTTAATTTACCTATTTTGTAACAATTTTTAACAAATATTTCATGAATATGAATCGCGTTTAATTTGCAAATTTCTTGATTTATTTTTGATTTAAGAGGCTTTGGGGCACCATAAACCCTAACTTTTATGTGTTTTTTTTTAATAATTACATAAAAATATGTGTTTAAAATAACATGAAAACTACTATTCCAATAGATTATTAAGGTTTTTATACATCTTATTGAGGCTGTCAAAAATAGACGAAATAATACTTTTTATAAAAATTATTTTGTGCTGGGGCACCTCAAACTGTTATAATATGTTAAATTTTATTTAACATACTTCATTTACTCATCCATAGGAAACTTTTTACCACTATGCTATTACAAAAATAGAAAAAAATATATTCTCCATACATTTTCACTCCACCCTAATGTACATATGTATCTTTACAATACATACATATACATATTGTAAAATTAATGACTAATGTGGTAAAACGATAAATCAAGCGCAGTTATATACAAAGGTACAAATGAAATAAATATAGAAAAAAAGAGCACCGATGTACGCAGTCTTGGACTAAAAATATATACAGGGTGTTTCATATCTAGTGGCAAAACTTTGGGGGATTCTTCTTCATGCAATTTTGAATAGAAAATATTTTTTACTATTCGGGTGAAATGTCGACAGTTACGGAGATAAGTGACATCAAAGTTTGCATTTTTTAATCTTATTTTCAGTAAAACGTTAGAATATCACTACAGTTACTTATACGCAATATTAAAAATTTATTCGCTATGATACAAACCAAAAAGAATTATTAAAAATTTGAATTTTTTTTCTAGGTTTTCGCATTTTATTTGACACGTATTAAAACGGATGGTTTTTTAGTATTCAATATAAGTTACTGTAGTGATACTGCAACGCTTTACAGAAAATAAGTCAGAAATATTGGGGAAAAAATGCAAACTTTGACGTCGCTTACCTCAGTAACTGTCGACATTTCAACCAGTGTTAAGAATATTTTCTATTCAAAATTGCACAAAGAAGATTCTACCGTTGCTAATGGTTATGAAACACCTGTATATAATAACATGTTTTTTTACGCTTTATGTATATCTATGACCCTAATTCTAAATGCGGATATCATTTAGTTCAAACCAAGTAAATTTTTATTTTTAATCAATTTTCATTAATCTTCATGTCACTAGATGACCGTATTATGGACTAAGTAGTATTACTATTTCTGTATCTTGAGGGTTATTGTATAACATTGTAATGCCACCAATTTTGACATTTTAAGTTTGACAGGTTTGAAATTAATGAATTTTATCAATTAGAAAGCTCATTACTCATAATTGTGAATTCAGAAAAAGCAATATTTCTTAGTTATACAGAATCACTTATATATCAGAATACGGCCAATAACCAGTAACGTTTACACCACGAGTTCCTGTAACTTACGGTGGCCTTATGTATATTTTCACGGCCATGTTCTGTGTAAAGCTTTTGTTCTGTCGTGTGTATCTGGCTGACATTTCAGACCCCATAACAGGGTCCATCATCAGGGATGATTTCACTAATCAGTATCAGCTAGACTAGAGCCGGCGCCATACTACGCGGAACATCTTTCGTTCGAGGAACACAGCTGCATTTTTTCCCATACAATATGCACTTACCAAACACACTAAAAGATGTGGCGAAAGATCCGCACAGTGTGGTGCTGGCCTAAAGAGATAATTTATTTGTTTTGTGGATATATATTATTTTATTTTAGTCATATATATATGATAGTAAAATGATACTATCCATATTATTTTAATATTCTGATAAAAATCTCAATATCTGCATGATGGTACAGAATATTCGCATACAGCTTGAAATTTTTGCGTGCAAGATCATCCATAAAATATTGCGGACTGTAAGTTTGTTACATTTTGTATACAATAATGAAACAGGCAATGAAATGTATACAACAATGAAACATATGTCATAAAAAGTAGTTATTAGACTAAAAGTTTAAAAAAATATTTCTGAAAAGTATAAATAAAATCTTAAAATATTACATATCATAAATAAATAGTCATTACAAGTTTGTAAATATATAGTCTTTAACAATATCACTGCAACTGATGTTATGGACGTAAATACTTAGGATTTTCTAAAATATGACTGATACACCATTCCTAGAGACGATGTGGCGAACCAAGCGAAGCAACTCCACCACGTGGCAAATCCCAGCAAACCTCTGTATACGTCAGTAGTGAATACCTAAAATTTTTCAAATAATTTCATTTTGTTTTGTAAAAGTATTAATTTCTATAGAACATACATGGAATGAAAAAGTTAACATATTAAGTAAATGTAAATGCATATTAAGTACACATTCATTCATTCATAAACCATTTTTTTTTAAATTATCAAAAAATGAGACTTCAAGTCAGCCACACTGCCTTAAGGGTAATGTAACTCCGAAAATAATAATTATGAATTCAAATTTTCAAAGTGCTATCTTCGCTAACGTGAATCTCTATTAGTAAACTGAGTTTATGCCTACACTTAATGGCTATTATGCATTTCAAATTATTTTCAAACAAATAATTGCACTGGATACAACACTATATTTTCTAGTGTTAATAATTTGAATGGTTGCAGTAAAATAGGCACTAAGTACCAAAATTTCATTTGTCAAACTAAGTGTGCAGCTTGGTTCTATATGACATCGCCACTAACCCCGGTAATGCATTATGTCCCTGCAATGTTGCATTTAGCTGTTATGGTCGTTTGAATATCGTGACTTCGTCGAGTACCACGGCGTATTATTTTAAAAACGCACTAAGTGCCATGGTCCGCTAACTTCAGATTATATGAAAATGGCCGACCAAGTAGGGTGCGTGTCATGTGAGCTTCCCATACAAACAACAAGGAAAAGGTGTTATAAAGAATATAATACAAATAAAATAAGAAAAACACAAGGCCTGGAATATACATCAATAACTCAGAATATCACTCCAGCAAAAAATCCACCAGTAAATGAGGTATGATTTATTTTGTGTTTTGAAATGAACATTCATCCCGGTATTTTGTTACGGACAAGGGATACTGTTTGAAACTACACAGACGTTGGACTTAGTGCCTTTCATAGGAAAGAGCGCTGGGTACTTAGGATTTGTTTGAAATGCATATTTCGCAACTTAATTACAGGAAACACAAACAACTTTTTCTTCTAGTTTTTATGTAGAAAAGACAGGTAGGATGTATAGTATAGATTTTTCAAAAAAATCTTATAAAAACTTATATATGACATTTTTAATTACTATATCTTGTTTTCCTCAGTTTGTCGGTCATGGTACTTAGTGCATAATTTGATTCAACCATTCATTTTTATAAATTGTTAGAAAATTATATTTGATATCTTGCAATGAAAAATATAAATAGATATTGCAAGATTCGTCAGGCAGAAAAAGAAGACTTATCTGGACTTTAGATACGAATTGCATTACCGATTTCAAATTTTCTAAAGCTAGATGAAAGTTTTGAGCTGATTGGCTAATGGTTTGCTCCTCATCCTCGGACGGTGGGATGATTGAAACTGGTGGCGGGTCCAGTCCGCACTCCTCGGGGCTGGAGCCTGCGAACATGCCCGCCCAGGTGTATCCGCCCAGAGTTTTGTACATCAGTGTGAAGTACAGGCAGAGTATAAGTGGAGCCACATACTGCAGCGTGACTACGCAAAGGTAGTAGAAAACCGCAGCAATCTGAAAAGAGAAAAGTGGCTGCAATTCTGTAGGACTCCAATAATTACGTACTATATAATATTCTCGAATAGCCATTACGGTAATTGTCACACAGGTCCACAAGATTCTGCAGTTGAAGCGAGTTAGTCACTGGTTAATTAGTTTTTGACCACAGTGTTAACACTCGAATGGTAGATTACGAATTTAAATATGTAATTCACATTTCTATTTTATTTTGGCATTCAGTACTTTTTTGCATTAGCTGGTTAAATTACGTGAATTTTATAAAACTCACAATAATTTACCATACAAATATAGATTGACTAAATAATTTGCATCTATTGTCACTGAACAGGTATACTAGAAACAAATATGTATGTAGATATTTTAACAAAGATCTATAAGATCCATCTAAATAATAAAAAAAGCATTAAAAGCATCGACAATACTAACCCTCTTCTGTAAGTCCACATTTGTGATCCTTCCAGCTTCCTTTTTTTGCTCCTCCAGGCGGATGTATGCCATATTGAGATATGCCTGAAGGTATATGGGCATGAGCACCAGACGAAGTAATACAGCCACAATAACGACCAAAAGGCGAAGAGTATCAAAACCATGATCGGTCAATCTGGAAATATTGATAACATTTAGCTGAATTGAATTTATTGGCTACGAATACCACACAGCAATGAATATACGGGATTATATAAAACAAAACATTATTTTTTGCTGTGTGGCCTGAAAATATACCAGATTGAATGAAACGGGGCAGAAAATGTTAATGTAAATTATGGAATAACGTAAAATCACATTGTATCTGATATGTACGCAATTAAAAATTCTCTTCCAGGAAAAAAATGCGTCTCCCTCTGGTTATACCATTGTCACTGATATGAACATTGTATACTTACAACGGTGCCTCCATTCCTGAGAACACTCTTACTGTCAAATAGTCTCTGGTTACGGGTTTGATCCACAAGATAACTAATATGAATGGCAGGGCGAAACTGACGTTAAGCAGAAACTGCAGCATCTTATTATTTTCACAGTATCTGAAAAAAAAATGCATTTACATCTCGAATCGGCATGAATTATACACATTTCATAAAATATAAGATGTGTTAATCTCACGTCAAAGAATCCCAGTGCATACGAGCCATCCTGAGACCAGGAAACGTGAAGAGACATCCGATACATCCACACCAGACAGCGATGGACAGCTTCAAAATTAGTTTGGAAGCTGGACCTCTGAAATCATTGCAAATACATGAGAAAGCAAAATTATAAGGTGTGGAGGGAGAATATTTAGGTATATACCCCGCCACGTAAGGATGCCAAAACTAACACATAAACAAAAAAATTGTGTAATATGCAGGTCTGTAAATGTGTTAGTAGATATCCCTTCAGTGATTGGTTAATGCCATGTAGTGCGGACCCGCAATAAATCTTTTAGTACGTCTTCAACTGTCGAAGAGGAACGACGCGCGCTTGCTCGAAGAAAAATAGGGTGACCATGTCTGAGGCTACGAAGTTAGGAAGAGGAAGACCTTTGTGTGGAAAAAGCAAAGAAATTATATTAAATGTTTATAAATACGTGCAGAATAAACGTGAAGCAGCATTGATGGAGGTAATTAATATTATATATTATATTCATGTAATTTATTTTAGTCCTTTATACTAATATTAGCTAAACAATGAGACTTTATTTACTTTATTTTATTTTTATTTCTCTGAGCAACAATGTTGGTCAGAGAAATATATTAGATATTTTTTTTATTTAAATAAAACCTATAAAGAGTCAAGTTTTAATAGATATAATATGTTTTTTTCAGAGTTTTACTTTTATTGAAGAAGATTCGGCAGCTACTGGTGTGTCTTCCAAAACCGTAAGATTAAATTTATTTTATTTATTTATTTTTTACTTTTAACAATACACGATTATTATTTTTTAACGAAAACCTTACTACAAAGAACCTGTGATGTATCGTTAATTTACAGTATAAAAAATTATATAGATATAGGAATTAAAATAACACAACTTACAAAAAGTAATATAAACACGACGAACTTCATAATAAACACACTAATGAATCTTACGTGCGTACGTAGATTATATCAACAAAAGAAAAATAATGCTTCTTCACTATTTCTTTATTATTATATTATCTCGATGAAATGCATTCTATTTCATTTTAATAATTGTTATTTTATATTATGCCAATGAGACTTATTCTTCACATCGATGGCTCAGTTCCATATAAAACCGAACCTCTGACACTTTAAAATACATTAAAATACATTTAAAATACATTTATTCTTCATATCGATGGCTCAGTTCCATATAAAACCGAACCTCTGACACTTTAAAATACATTTATTCTTCATATCGATGGCCCAGTTCCATATAAAACCGAACCTCTGACACTTTAAAATACATTAAAGTGATAATCACCACAACCGATTTGACCGAGAAACTGCAATATGTCAACTGACGCGAGTTGTTTGTTTATGGAGCACCATAATTCACTAAAATATATTTCGATACAGCGATATCTCGAACTGTATTTTTATGGAACTGAGAGATTGTTTAATTTTTTTAATTCCTTATGAAAACATCTGTCTATAAATAGAAAACCAATATTTTTTTCGAATCATACCTTTATGGAACTGATAAAGAACCATTTTTTAATATAATGGGTAATAAAACTCAAAATTTTTTGACTCACCGTTGTATGGAACTGAGCCATCGATATAGAAACACAATGAGATTATTGGAAAAAATCATTTTTTTCAATACCCTTAACCTGTCTAGGGCCAAAAAAACACAGATAAAATAGAGGCTAGGGCCAGAGATTTTTCTGAATTTTTTGTGATTTTTCTTTTTACGAAAAAAACATGAAAACATGCGTATATTAAAAAAAAAACACATCGACATGACATTGAATTCCGTCGAAAAAAGTTAAAGAAAAGGTGTCGTAAATCACTAGCATTGAGTGGGGTAATATCTGCAATCATGTATGCAAAATAGAACGCCAATATTGGGAGCGGGATATTGCATTTGACGATTTCAGCGGTGATGGTAATTTAATTTTTAATGTGTCTGATAACGAAAATGATGACATATCTGATTGCGATGCATACTTATAATTTTTTAAGATTCGTTTAAATATTTGTTTTATTTTTTGTCATTTTTCCTAGATAATATTTATTCAATTTTCAATACATTTTTTCATATAGAGCATTTTGATTTTTATATTATTTTTCTAATAAAATATATAAATCGAATTATTTTGTTTGAGTGGTCCTTTACCCTGAATTTAAATATATGAACATGATTTTAAAATACCTATATAGATATGTGGTAATGTTAAAAATAAAATATTTTTGCATTTTTACACCATGGTCACCCTATATGCTTTGGCATCTCTAAATGGCGGAGACTTTACCATGTGATATTAAAAACTGGTACACCTAAAACAATTCTGGTACACCAAATTTCTGTTGCACCTAAAACAATTCATGAAGAATAAAAAGTCGATGAAACAGTAGAAACAATCCACGCAGTATTAAGGCTGGACAGCCGTTTCATAAACATGCGAATCTGTCAAATTACGTGGATAGATCATGTACTTTCAAGCCGTGCCTGAGATGTCATCTGAGCGCAAATCGAATAAAACTTGCACTTTCGTCACATATTTATGGTTACGTTGCTAAAACAGTAAGGTTTTGATAGAAAGAGATGGTCATATATTCTTCGCTTTCGTCGGCGTCAGGCATCCCCACAGAAGTGCTTCAACTGTCAAGCGTACTTATTTAACTTTTGACAAATGATCTTATATTATTTGAGTCGACTTAATACTTTCCATAAATAATTTAAGAATCATATTAATAATTCTGAACTCCTTTTTAAATCAATGCATATCGTAATATGACAATACAAAACAATTACCTAGCCCCACATGCGTGCTGCGTATATCCAAATGTATTAAATATAAATATATAAATAAATATAACTTTATTCCAGAATGTGGGGAGGTTTGTGCAATCCCACACATTCCATATAGAAGTAGGTACACACATTAAAAGTATTATATAAAATAAAAGAGAAATAATAAAATCATATAAATTATTATTCATATGATTTTATTATTTCTTATTATGAAAGTATTATTTAAACTTTCGACAAATTCCTATTTTATTTTATTTACAAATTTTATTTACGTCCAATTATTACTTACTGTACAGAATTTAGAAAACATATTAATAATTCTGAAATACTTTTCAAATCATAATGTATACCGTAATATAAATGAAAAATAATTACGCCAACGTGCATGCCCACGGCGCGTACAGTGTGTATTTTGACTTATCTAAACGAGATTCTGGACTTGGTTGTTGAAATTGGGATAATAGTGAAACTGACATGTGACGCATGTTCAAAGTGTAAAAAGGATGAAACCGTTCGAAAATCCATATAAAACCTTAATATATGGGAGATATCAATTGCTTTTGAGCGTATTATATAATAATAATTCATATAAATGTCAAATTTGGCGTAGAAGTACGATTAATAGTGAAATAAATGACGAGGAATATTCGGCCACATGTCTGACCTTTGCCGTGGCCAGACGGCATATGAACGGCATTTTGACGTATGAGGATGTCGTTTTTCATACTTAAAATTTTTATTTTAAAATAATAATTAACGTGTTTTTAATAAAAAATGTAGATTTTCAATAGCGAATGAAGACTCAAAGTGCGAATATAGATACAATATATTGTTTGAAATCATATTTTTATATGATTAAACAAGATTTGAAAATCGTCAAAATTATTTCATGTTTGAAACATTATTAACTTTATAAATATAAAATATTTCTTAATTTCCTACGTACGGACTCTAGATAATTAAGTAAACTTTATACGTAAAAAAAAACATATCATGCTTACATACAAATATTTAACACACGTCATAACATTAAAAACATTTTTTTTGCAGCGGCCTGTGGATTAATGCCTATATTTTCTTAATTATTGTAAATAATGTTCAGTTTATTATTTTTATATAAGAAAAAAGGTTCTATCTAAGTTATTGCCCTAAAAAAAATGCAATCTATCATATAAATTCTGATATAAATGAATAATAAAAACCCACATTTTCGTAAAAAAACGCCGAAATATGCATTTGCAGTGAATGTACCGCCTTAATGAATTAAGCATTTGTAAGCATACAGTAAAACTCCGTTAATTTAAACCCCGATGATTCTAAATTTCTAAAATACAAGAACCTGGAAATTTGTTAAAAAATTTACAATGCACCTGTCTTTTCATCGCGTTCACCCATGTGGGGGAGTTCTTTGTGAATGTTGCGGTACCTTGTGAAGATCCATAAAATCGGAGAATCCTGTGTTCAGTTGGCTGCCTTGGTATGCATATATAGTTTAAGTTTGCACTAATCACTCATGCTTGGACGTATTTAAAATTGTTTTTCGCTTTTTTGAATCTCCCCTTAGTTTGATTCTTTTTTATAATAACTGTTTGTACTATTATAAAAATATTTAATTATCTTGTCTTATTATTTCATGTATATATCTAATAACTGGGCTGTGTTGGTATGAGCTGGGAAAAAGACAGAAACAGAAGTTAAAATCGAGTGAAAATCAAAGAAGCCTTCCATGAAATCTAGGATAACTCTACTCATTTTAGATTACGGCCATCCAAACATGAAGAAGTGCAAACAGCAAATATGCCAATATGCCAATATATTTTTAAAAAAAAATTTGAGTGCCCTAAATTTTGAATTAACAAGTTTATGTTGCATAAGAGCCAATTGTATCAATCATTGGTTTGTAGTAATCTTTCGATTAAACTATCGATTTTTGCATTTTCCACCAATTCAGCAATCCGTAAAAATCTATGGTTTTTACAAAAGATTACCATGAATCAAGTTGATAACTTCTGTAAGCGTTTATATATAGTAATGATATTTATAAATTATGAGAACTGCATATCGCAGATTCAATATTTTCACTATTATTTTGCTTAACGATCTGTTAATTTGTAAATAGTTAAAAAAAACTACTATAGGACAGTACACATATTTCAATAGTAAAAAATATGTAATTATTGTGAGTTTATACTAACGATGATGACAATCCTTGGTTATTCAGAAACACTGAAGCACTCTCATTGAAGCTGGTGTATGCTTTCTCTAAATCCACTTCAAGGGTTCGCTCGTCAACAATAAGAACCATCATAGCGATAAGTAAGTATACGCAGCCCGTAACAATACATGTGGAACGTTCACCGATAGATTCTTCACCTTTGAAATATTGCAGTGTTAAACTTAGTAACAATTTTCTAAAAGATAGATGTAAGGAAAAATTTAATAATATTTTAATCATTGTATTAATAATGAGTATATATATAATTTAATATGAAAATTGTGTACTTATAGGGGTAGTACACTAAGATTGATTAAAAAACAGTAAGTAAAGAAAGTAAGTTGTTCTGATGGCGCAACCGGGCCTATGTGTATCTAATACTCACTTTTGTAACTGCCATTCTTAGGCAATTATAAAAGACGAATTGTTTACTATTTGGGTATGGCCCTATGTGTGTTATTAGAAAAAACTATTTTCATATTTTGTAATCGGGTTTTCATAAGCTTCAATGTATTTTTGTTCCTCAATTACTGGTCTATGTAACATAATTAATTTCAAATATGATCAACAGATTTTTATGTTTGGAGATCTAATACACAACAGAAAATAATCACGATTTTCAATACACGCACACTCCAATTTTAAAAAGGATACAGTGAAAATCCAACAACGAGGCAACACCACATCATACTCAAATTAATTTCATCTTTCAATGGGTAGTAAGAAGTATATATCTGAAAATAAGTAAGAAGAAAACAAATAATGTAAGAAATGTATTCTAAATACAAAAAAGACACTACAGTCTCTGGTTTATGATTAGAGATATTATTCAACTAAATTTTTCAGCTAAGTTTTCCACAAATATGGGGGTGTTGCTATTTATGTATCCGGAATAATAATCAAAAACAAATATATATCAATTGTTTTTCATAATATTTTCCACGATGATCAATACATTTTTGCAATCATCTGATCAATTTTCATAGCACTTTTTTGTGATTGATATATCTCCAAAACATGCATTTTAAATACATCAATCAATTTTTCATGCATTTAAAATCATTAACCACATCATCTTCTTCTTCTTCATCAGCCTTTGTCTCTCCACTGCTGAATATAGGCCTCTTCCTTCTCTTTCCATCCTTCCTTGTCTGCTAATTGTAGCCATTTCTTTCCCCCCACAGCAGCTATATCATCGGCCCATCTTTTTTGAGGTCTTCAGATGCCTCTTTTATTCTCCCAAGGTCTCCATTTCAGAACTCTGGGAGGCCATCTTGTAGCATCCTGCCTTGCAACATGTCCTGCCCATTGCCATTTTAGCTTCGCTACACGATCCAGGATATCCACTTCTCTAGTTCTGCGCCTAATTTCGTCATTTCTAATTCTTAGGCTTACTCCAAGCATGGATCTCTCCATGGATCGTTGCGTGCATTTGAGCTTTTCTACACTTTTCTTTGTAAGGGCCATAGTCTCCACTCCATATGTCATCACTGGCAGTAGGCATGATTCAAAGGCTTTTTTTTTTAGGCTAATTGGGATCTCTTTGTTCTTGAAGATATGTTTGAGTTTGCCAAAATCAGCCCAGCTCATTCCTATTCGTCTTGGCAATTCTGCTGTTTGGTTATCTTTGTTCATTTTTATCTTGTGTCCTAGGTATATACATTCATCTACCATTTCAATATTATTATCATTGATAGTGATGACTTTGTTCTCTGGACTCAAAATTTTTGTTTTCTTTATATTCATCTTAAGACCAACTTTGCTCGAAGCTTTGTGTAGTTCTTTTAACATTATACTTAGTTCTTTGATATTATTACTTACAACTACTATGTCGTCAGCAAATCCTAGGTGACACTACAGAAATTTATTAACACGTCCAGTGCTGACAACGCCTATAGGCGTTCTCAAAAACTAGATGGTGCTAGACAATACGTCGCATAGTTGGGTCATTTTCTTTCCCTTTTTTGCATTCCTTCCATTTATGAACATAAAGTTCGTTCACACAGGAAGATTTGCGTGTTGTTTTTTTAAATTTTTGTTTGTTATTATTATATTTTTATGTAAATATTATATTTTCCAATTTTTACAGAAAAAACACTTTTCATTGTATAATGATAACTTTTCCGTAATAAAGCAATTTTCAGTGATTTTTTTTTCTATTCGTATGAAAGAGTCTTCTAAGAGTAAAGACATTTTTTACGTGGTATATAAAAAATATAACTGACCCAAAGACTTTTTCATAAAAATTGTTACCAATATTAATATTCTCATACATGTTACAAAATGCATCAACCGTTCTCACAAAGCGATCTAGAGTAGAAGCTATAATTATTAATAGGCAGGAATAAATCAAACAAGCTGACGTTAGCTATTAATAAAGCTATACTTTCTTAGATTTTATTCTAAAGACCGAATAAAAAGAAAACGAAACAAATTATTTTGAAACAAATGTGCATTGTAAATGTAAAGATACATTTTATTTTCGCCCTGAATGCCTGTCCAACCAGATTTTTTTATTTTTTTATTTTGCTTACCATTTACATTTACAGTCTTATGTAAAACTGCACAGCACTTTTACGGTATGGTTTACAACTACGTTTTCATACATTTTGAAATATGAACTGCTTTACTTTGATTATGATGTATTATATTAAAATGATGTATTATATTTTCTATAATTTTTTGTTTTTTATCACTAATCCTAAAATCCTACGCCTTTGATAAATATTATATCATGTCGATCAAATATAAATATGAAAATATAAACGAAAAAAATAACCCAACAGACGAAATTTAGAAGTGTAACTACAGAGAATTGTAAAATATCTGAATAAGATAAGATATGCAATAATAATAATTTTTGAAAAATAATTATTTTGGTGAAAAACATGACCAGATATATTTTTGGGTGAGTGTGAACGCACTACATGACATTTGTCATTGAAAAAACAGTGGTTATGTTTATGGCGGTGCTGACCGCCTGGAGAGAACTAATGGATTTATGGGGTAAATGACAATGAATTATCCCTAAAATCATTCTCTTAAGAATTTTAAATATTGGCTAAATTTTTAGCACCGAAGATGATGTCTAAGAAAATTCTTCAGCAGTCAAAGTGTTAATGATTAATAATTAATTAATAATAAACTATTCTCCACATACAGGAATAAAAAGAAATCATTGGGTGCCATATCAGGATTGTATGGTGGATGACTCATCAATTCAATGATTTTTACCGGTCAAATTTCGAGTTTGGGCCGATGTATGACGCTCGCATTTTCATGGTGAAGAAATTGTGCATTGCTGGTTGTTTTGCCCTGTTTTCTCCAGATAACAGACTTCAGATAAATGAATGCTTGGATAACAATTGACTATTCTATGATCCTATAGTGGCACTGCAGCCACGAGTTCATTTATATCAAAAACACAGGCAATCATTTGCTTTGAAGGGCTTTTGCGCAAACAACTTTTATCGGGTTGGGCTCAAAGACCACACCCGGTCGACTGCTGTTTACTGTTGGGCTTGTATGCATAGATCCATGATTCATTACCTGTGTAGATGTTATACAGGGTGCCTCGTAGATAGTAGCAAAAACTTCAGGGGAGTCTTCTTCATTCAATTTTAAATAAAAAAATATTCTTTACACTTTGGGTGGAATGCCGACTGTTATGGAGATAAGCGACATCAAAGTTTGCATTTTTTCCAATATTTCTAACTCATATGGAATATTAAAAATTCATTCGCTTTAATACAAGTCAAATAAAATGACAAAAATCTTCCAAAAAGTAGGTATATTTATTAAATTTCTGCAAGGTTTTAATAATTTAATTTGACTTATATCAAAGTGAAAATTTTTTTAATATTCCATGTAAATTACTTTAGTCCAACATTTTAATGAAAATAAGTAAAAAATATTGAAAAAAATGCAAACTGTCAACATATCACCTAGTGTAAAAAATATGTTCTATTCAAAATTCCACAAAAAGACCCCCCCTTTTTATACCTTGTTTTTTATACATTTTTTTCTATGCTTTATAAATATCTTTGACCCTAATGCTAAATGTGGAAATCGTTTAGTTTAAACAATAAAAAAAATATTTTTCATCAATTTTGACAAATAACCAAATAAGGAATGACAATAGGGATAGGGATGTGAAAAAGGAACGAAATATGAACTGTATTTCGATAAGGGAGAAAAGGGAAACATGGGACAGCTGAAACTTACCACTACGCGAAAATTTCCTTCTCCTTCTGGAATTAATGTGATGTTGAACTCGAAGCACTTTACATACTTCTTTGAAATGGTGAAATATTACTTGCGAAAAGGTTCGATAAAGATGGATCTGTTATAATGACCATATTCTTGAATTATGCCAAAGACTACCCCCCAAAGTTTTTGCTACTAGATACAAGACACCCAGGTTTGAAAGGTTCAGATTTTGGAAGGAGTGCAAAAACAAGACGGAACCTTTTGGATGCGTTCTCTTGCTACAGACAATTGCTTAACAAAACGACTTCATCGCAAAAAATTAAGGATTTCAGAAGAGCTGGGAGCTTCATCACAAAAATGACCTATATATTTCTGTGCATATCATTGTGTTATGTAACACAATTATATACATTATATTATGCTATTTCATTTAGCGCTTAATTTTTTAAATATACAGGAACAGAGTAAAAAAAGTAACTGGGCCTGAAATTTAATTACGATGCGGGAATATTTAGTATAATAAATAATCAAATTCAGATAATAGGGTAATTTCACATTATACAGATATCTATGAAAATATATTTAGAAAAATACATTATATTTCGTAACTCAGTATGGATGGTGTGGGACAATGTTTGCATTCATAATTTTTATAATAAAAATCTTAAAAAATACGCTACCTTTAAAACGCGATGTGGTTGGTCGTGATGTTGTTTGGCAAGAATTAAAGACAAACATACGTGATCTATGGTGTTTGTCACTGTTATTTGTTTCATTTTATATAACGAAAATGTTATATTTTGCTTACATGCAGAACACAGAATTAATAATTAAAGTGATGTGAAAATAGATAAAAATTCTAAAATGCAATAGCCTTTAATTTTTCTATATAACTATTCTATTATATTTTATTTTTCTATTATGATAATTTTTCTGTATATAACTTCTTCGTCTACCGATCTTTTCAATTTTGCTGCGGATGCACTAGTGAAACTTATTTCTTCTTCTACAGTATGTTGTTGCACGCTTAGCACCATATGTATTTTGAACTTTTTTATCATTTTACACAAAAACTATAATATTCATTCAAAATATTTGTAAAATATTCGCACGTCAACAATGTTTAAAGATTGACTCGACACTAACCTTAACTAAATAGCAGAATGAAAAGATTTCAAAAAAATATGTTTACATGACCTTCAGTTAACTATACATTATTTAGGTATAGTATATAAGAAAGGTTTTATGGGGTAATCCATCCGCAGGTAGTCGGCAACATCGTCCCCTCCATTGTTCGATTTGTTCCGGTCGGACTACTTACTTGCCGCGTCATTAAAATCGCTGTATCTCGGTAAAATAATTGGAATTTTGAAAAGTTCTTTTGAGGACATAATTCAGAATGTCTAAACTTACGAAACATACAAAAAAAAAAGATTTTTTAAAATTTCTAGACTAGAATACCCCCTTAACCTCCTGAGTACCAGACAAACTTTTTTTGGAGTTTCTTTTTGAAACTGTTATAGTGCACTACTTGAAGATGACTTAGTATGGGAAAAATAGTAAAAAAAAAATTGCACTAGAAAAACTGGTTTTTCACTATGTCCTATATAAAGGACACAACCTATTCTTACGTTTGATTCAGGAATCGGGGAGAAATTATGAGCATTAATTAATAAATTTTAGTTTTGCATTCTTTATTTCTATTATACTTTTAAAATTAACAGAAATTCAACATTTTTCTGGAATTTTTTTTGTCTAAAACTAAACTTTACTCACAAAATTTAAAAATATATATATCAAAGAAAAAGGAATATTAGAGATTGATCAGTTACTCTTAAACCTTAAGTTACATGAACTTTATTTTTAACAGCCTTCATGAAAATTTGTGAAAAAATTTCGATTAGGTGTATAACATAAGTTAATTTCGCATTTTTTGGTTACGGGTCATAGCCTTTGCTATTATCGGAATTTTCCATTTTGCAGACCAATATATGGATATTTGAGGATACTGTAATACGGACATGATCATGGTAATACCAATATAGACCTTAAGCACTTTTAAAGTCTGTTCGATTTATAGATTTTCCTGTCTCCAAAACATATGTCCTATTGGTAAAGTTTACCATTTTGGTAAGAATATCATCATCTATGTATTGGTCATAGAATTAGTACCACTCCCATTCCTCAGTATTTTTCTGAATGTAAGCTGGTTGCCTTAAATGTCTTATTTCTGATTCCAGCCTATAGTGTACCCAAGTGTCCTGAATGCCAACGTTATTTTGTCTACTTCTAATAGCTATCTGTCGGGTAAATAGATAGATCTTGCGGCCCTTTGCCTCTACCACAACCACGTCCCCCCCCCCGCGAGATGTACTTCTTGCGTGTCCTCTTGTTCGTAGTAGATACGACGAAATTAAAGTGGTGTGACAGTGCTGGAGAATCCAATGAAGTTACCAAAGCTTGCTCTTTCTCATCTAAACTACTGGATTCACTATTCCAATGGTCCCTTGAGCTTTGGTTTAATTCTGGTGGAACAAACTCTGGATCTTCATCTGAATCATCCCCAGAATAGTCGAATTCTGAGTCGCTTAAAATTTCTATATTATATAATTATCTGTTACCACTAAAAAACATAAAATAATAAAGAAACCACTCAATGTACTTTACAAAGTACATGGGAGGACAGTCTAAGAAAATATTAATTACATGCTGTTGTGCTTTGTATAGGACATAGAAAAGAATGTAAACCCCAAATACCCATTTATTAGTTTTTTGAGAAAACAATACGTTAAATCATTAGTTCTGTTTACTAATATGTAGTTTACCACAAAAAAGTACATAATTATGAAATAATTCATTTGATGAAAAAAGATTTACTTAACTTTGCGCGGACGCACGCTCCCAACTTTGTTTACCGACGCCATTTTAAAACAATTACATAATGACATTTGAATTTTTTATATTTTATCATACTCTAAGAAGGCAATAGATGTTACTGGTAAAATATTTTTATTTTGCCAATTTAAACGAAGACCACCGATTTTTTTATTTGTTACGTACTATGTATAGGACAAATGTACCCAAGAGGTTAAGGGAGCACTCTTAGGCCCGGTTGCGCCATCAGAAGTAAGAGTAAGAGTTAAGCAAAAAGCATAGATTTTTACGAAAACGAGTGTTTTGATTGGTGGAGAACGCAAAAATCTATGCTTTTTTCTTAACTCTTACTCTTACTTCTGATGGCGCAACAGGGCCTTAGGCACAGTTATAGTCTATCGAGAATTTTCAGGGAAGAATTTCTATATTTTTGGATACCATACAATATTTACAATAGTTTTTCCCAGACATTATTGATGAAATACAAAAAAGCCGACTTATTTTGCAAAAATGGAATGAATGTCTAAATACGCAAATGTGCTGTCACATGGTAAAAGTCAGATTGACATGAAAACTGCCAAATTACGACAATTGCAAAAATAAGCGTTTTGGCAGGAGTTTAAAATCGTGATTTTCAAAATCGTTTTTTTAATGTTAATATAGGTACATATTAAAAAAAAATCTTTTTCATAAACGTATTTTCTAAATCAAAGTTAAGATTTTTCTATTTTAAAAAAAATGTGAAATTACCCTATAATGTGTTACCTCATTAAATACAATTAATATATAAAATCAATAGATGAAAAGATCTGCAATTATTATTTTTTGCTAAGTCTTACTAAAATAATTTCATCCAAAGATCTGAGATTTATCTCATTTTGTCACAATTCATGGGTATAGAACATTGAAATTCGTACACCAAACAGAAAGTTTCAAAAGTAGCGAATAATACCCAAACAGGTAAAAAAAATATGCATATATATACCTTATCCAAAGTACATTGCGGGAAAATTAAGCAGTTAAAGAAGACTTATGAAGTGCTCACTAAAGAAGAAGTACACAAAGTTTGCTGCCAAACTATTAGATAAACTTACTTCGGTTAGAGTGTAGACGATTGCAGAGTATAATGAAAAGTCAACGAGCCACTGATACTCAGCATAATATCTCAAATGAATCACATCCAGCGCAGAGACTTTAGCCGTTTCCAGTTGGATGTCCAAGCTTCGTGGTATGTGAAAGGTATCTACTTTGCCATTTTGATCTTTGTGATTTTTTTTATTTTGTTTTTTATCTTTTGGAACGCCCGCAAGATTCTTTAATTCATCGTCAGTGGGATACAGAAATCTTACGAGACCAGTAGAGCACAATAACCACCTTGCAAAGGAATAATGTGAGCCAATTTTTTGGATCACCGATACCATAACAAGGGTAATCACGAGTTGCGCTCCTAGAAGTGCCTGAAAAAATATTGGGGATATGATTAAAGGAATTAAGCCAATTAAATCCAGGCTTTAATAAGGACGGCTATAAATAGGCGCATAACCTAAATAAAATAATCAAAGAATATGCATACGCAGCATGAAAAAGCAAGATCTTACCATTGTTAACACAATTTTTGCACTGTATGATTAATATTATCACATCATACCCCCATTTCACTCATTATTTCCATTCTTAAACGAATTCACAGAACACACGAAATTTTCGAAAAAACGCAATAAATAGACATAGGAGACTTGCAGTGTGGTCGTACCGAAATATTAAATACATAATATCTGGGCCCTACTCATCAAAGTTGATTTAGCAGAGGTAAAGAGGGCTATTCACTGGTGACCGACCGAAGGTTCGGTTTCGGTTTCGGCAAGTGTCGGAATAAAATTTAGTTTCGGCATCAGTTTCGGTTTCGGCAGAAAATCTGCCGAACCTTCAGCCGCACCGAAACTCTGCGTTTGTGAATGCCGGAACAAGACCATATTAGTAATTAGGTAATTACATTGAGCGAAAGTTGACAGAGATAATGAATGAATAGAGTTTATATGGTAAGGTTTTTATGGTATTACAGTTGCCGGCAAACTTCTTAAAAAATTTTGGCGTAGTGGGGGAATGCGCAGAAGACAAAATTTGGGTCTCTTTGGTGGAATGGTACATGCGCAAACTTCCCCCCACTACGCCGTAAAATTTCAAGATGTTTGCCGGCTACTGTACGTGACAATGCAGCAAACATGGTTTGCGCCATGCGTGGTCACTATGAATCTATAAGTTGTGTGGCACACACGCTGCAGTTGGTGATAAAACAGGAACTTTTTTCAGACCATTGTCTGATTTTATAAAAGATTTATTTAAAGAATGCAGAAAAAACGTAGGCAATTTCAACCCCAGTAAACAATCAATCAGAAAATAGACAGAATGTCAAAAACAATGTGGGCTGCCAGAACATACTTTAGTGCAAGATATTGATGTGAGTTGGAAAATGTAGAAAAACTGCTTTTTTTAGCGT
The DNA here is from genome assembly GCA_016648135.1 of Agrypnia vestita. Classification (NCBI taxonomy): domain Eukaryota; kingdom Metazoa; phylum Arthropoda; class Insecta; order Trichoptera; family Phryganeidae; genus Agrypnia; species Agrypnia vestita. The sequence goes on from JADDOH010004690.1 coordinate 122,740, forward strand.
ACAATATTAGACTTTTTTATTACGAATACTAAAGTTAATTAATAGGTAATCTAATAAAAATATTGTTTTCTTTTATTTAAGAACTGATTTTATAATAGTAAGTTTTATTTTTAATTAAGTAGGTACTTAATTGTTGTACCAACTAATTATTGTAACCTTTGAGACTGATTAATTTATCATAAGAATGGTATTTGCCTTTCTATTCTTTCTTTGTTGAGACTAATAATTAATTACTTGTTATTAATTGGGTAATCATACATTACTAACTGCTAACTGCAATTAAAAGATCTCAATAAATGAATAAATGTTAAATTTTTTCTTAAGAATGTTGTGATTGTAAACGCAATTAAAATTAAATACCTACTCAATTAATGAGTTCCTTCCTTTATAATATAAGTATTGATTACTGAAAATTTTTTTGTTCCTAGAAGTAGTTAACATTTTTTGTTAATTTTAATAATTTTTGTTTGTAGCAGTAATATAAAAAAATATTTTTTTACATAATTCGATTATTGTTTTTTATTTCATTTAACATGTGTTCACTGTCTGCTTAAGTGTAAAAAAAATAAACCAAATTCTGTAAAAAATAGATTTTTAATATGTCTAAAAAGTTTTGGTTTCGGTTTCGGCCGAAACTGAGACAGATACCGAAGATTCGGTTTCGGTAGAAAGTATCAGTCGGACACTACTATTCACTTGTAAGAAACCTTAAAGGTATACAGGTGTCTCATAGCTAGTAGCAAAAACTTTACAGGCCGATTCTTGTCTTGAGAATGACTCACATTTTCGACTCATTACCTTCATTACATTATCATCGAGCAACCATTACCTAATATTAATAATGAAGAAGATATGCAATATCAATGTTTGTATTTTTTAAAAATATTTCAGACTTGTTTTTTGCAAAAAATTGAACCAATATTTACAATAACTTATATCGATTATGAAAAATTCATTCGCTTCAAATAAGATTATAAAAACCTATTTGTTTCAAAAAAAAGGATAAAAACCTATAAAAATTTTTTTTTTAATTTTTGCAAAATTTTTAACATTTTATTCGACTTGTATTAAATCTATTCTTCATATACATGTTTCCACAACATTTCTCAAGAGCCTAGACACTTGAGAAATTTTAAAGTAAAAAATGTACGGAGGAGTGGGAATGTGACCTATGTTACCTGCCGGGTCGTAAAGAATAAGTATGCAAAAAAAAATTTCAGATCTGTCAAACGATTAGTGTAGATTTGCATAGAGAACACAGACAGACAGACTGTTCTGTATTTCCGCCTGGGAATACAGTGATGGGGTTTCACGTGGAGTAATACAGCGTCTCGTAATTACACCAGTTTATCATACGTTTTGCTGCCGACTGAGCGTATTAGAGCTTATGACCCGGAACTCGAGAGAGAAACAGAGCGCCGATTTTTTTTTCGATTCCTTAGAGTCTAGAGTCTACGATACTCTGAGTACTTTACATGCGGCTGGACCACCTAGTCTACTTCTACAAGTGCATCAGTTCTATAACTTGGACACTATTACAAACTACTTATTGTAATAAACGTCGTATGTTTTAGAATTTTACATGAATTCGAAAGGGTAAAAAAAATTTAAGAAAAAACCCCACTAAACATTTTACGTGATATTTAAAAATTTCAAATTAATTAAGCGCGACACTTAATGTACAGTGCCGCCTTATAATTAAATTAAAATTAGCTATAATAAAAAACATAACTACAACTTAAATAATATTTATTTATATACAAATCATAATGGATGTATCGGACAGGTAGAATTATGACGACGTGATGATGATGATGATGACCCATCTGAAGTCGTGAATGTTGGCCCTAAGTCGGGCCTCGGTCCGTTGTATGGGCAGACGCCGTACGTGGGGACCCACCGCGCCTCCAGGCGGATAGTCGGGGCGGGCAGCGAGCCGGCGCTGCGATCCTAACTGAGAGGATACTGCACCGACGCGATGTGTTTGGCATCTCCGACGGAGGGCGTTGAAGAAATTCCACGAAGAAATTGCATTTTTTGGTCTTATCAAATAAAGTGTTATGAAATATTTGAAATACTTAAGAAGATGAAATATTTAAGTTTGATGAAATATTTAATGAAATATCTTAAGAATGAAATATTTAAGAACTAGATAAGACATTTGTAAATGTAATATTGAATAAAATTCATGTTTCGTGGTCTTGATATACAGGGAAAGCTCGCGCGATGGGGATAAAATCATTTAAAAATCGCGCGGAGCACCGCGGACCATCATAGAATGGGCGCTATTTTGATGGAATTAATGTAAATGTTCTGCCTCGAAGAGGTGAGGAAGTAAAAATACATAAGTATTTTAAATGTGCCAAATGAATCCTTTTTTGTGATGTTGTAAAGTAGAAATTAAAATGAAAAATGTTTTAAGAAAGTAGAATATCTTGGGCAGCCCTTGGTAGACTCGCCGGTCGCGCCGACTGTTCTCAGGTCACGCGGGCCAATGGAAAAAACCCGGCGCCGCTATGTCGGGCCGGGTGGCTTGAGTGGGCCGCCAGCCGATATTTTTGAACTCTGATTACGGACGTTACAGACGTCCTAGCGAGCCGAAACATTTTTTATTGTGTTCCTCATGTGAACATCTATGGGAGTGATATGTTTTTGCTTGTCTGTAAGTGCGCGAGCGCGCTTTATTTGTGGTGACATACTTTGTCTGCCTATTACGAAATTAATATCTATCCCATATACTTGAAAATATCACCAAAGGATGCGCTTGGTTGAGATCTATCTAATGATATAAATTAGAATCTCGTAAAATCATGTTTACTATTTTTAACCGAATTTAATGTGAATTAATTCTTGAAAATGCCGCGGAAAATCGGCATATTTTGTTGAATAACAAGGTAAATTCACTCTTGCGGTTCCAGTAAACGACATCATCCTATGGGCAAGACATAGATTGGTATAGATGATGTGTTAAAATCCCGGGGGGGGTGGCGTTTAATTTGCAATCGATTAAAATATTCAATTTTAATCGGCGAATCGGCGATTAAAATTGAATCGTCTTTTTTGCGCTCCGAGCGCCCGGTGAATCGAGCGCGCTGATTGGTCGGCCGCGCTAGTCAGGGGGAAGCTTTCCGGACTGTATAAATATCGCGCCGGGCGGGCGAGTGCCTCATTCTGCTGGGAGCCTCTGCCGAGTACGCCTACTGGAACATTTTATTCTGCCTTTTACTTCTCACCCTGCTTGACCCCTGCTTTTCTTCTTTGGATTTGGACTCTGGATTTTCTACTGACTTCTGCATTTGGACTTGGCTACGATTTTGGATTTGGATTCTGTTAAAAAAAAAGCACGAAGCGAGCCTATGGCTCGGTTCGCCTTATGCCGGGTGTTTTGTATGTGTGGGTTTCAGATGAGGCGTGAATCGAGCGTCAGTCCGAGGTATTTAACCTCTTTTGACCACTTGATATCGCTTTAGTTGGCGAGTATTTTTACTCGTGGTGGTGGTCTGGAGTAGTGTGAGAAGAGTATGTTCTCCGTTTTGTTCTCGTTTAATTTGAACTTTCATTGGCGGTAGTATGCCATCATTTGGGTTAAGGCACCCTGGAGCTGTCTGGAGGCCAGGTCGGGACTTCGTGATGTCGATAGTAGTGCTGTGTCGTCTGCGTAGATGGCTCGTGAGCAGTTCTGCAAAGAAAGAATGTCGTGAGTAAAAATGTTAAATAATATTAGTCCCAGCAGGCTGCCTTGGAGCACATCCATGGGTACTTGTCTAGTTTAAGAAAATTCGCCTCTCACCGAAACTGTAAATTTTCCGCCTGAAAGATAAGACTGGATGATATCGATTAGATACCGCGGCACGCCATCATCCAGATGGTGTCAAAGGCCTTCGCAAGGTCAAGAAGTGCCATAGAGGTACTTTTCTTCCAATTGAAGACCGTCGACACCTGCTCGATCACTCTGACCAGTTTCTGTGTCATACTGTGCCTTGTTCTGAATCCGAATTGGTCGTAGGTGAGCTGAGTCAGAGCGCCTGTGCGCGCATTTTCTTATATGCCGGCCCCCCTTCCCCTCCTGAGTCAGGGTGGCCAACCTAAAAACACCACACAGAAATTGAGTTTTATAGGTATAAATATGATAAGTGGTTTAAAATGTGAACACAACACATTGGAAATCATAAATCAATTCAAAATTGTTTTTCACGTTTTGGAAATATTTTTTAAATAATCAATTTTTCTCAAAATTACACCCCTGACTAAAATATAAACTTTAAAAAATATATATTTACAGTAGAAATGAATCAAACTTGTAACACGTCTGAGAGAATATTGTAGATTAACAAATAATTTTACTAAATAAGGTAATAAAAAGTAAACGTGAAACAAATCAAAAGGAAAATAAATTAACATAGATAGGTGTGAATTTTGTTTGTTTTTACTTCTTCGCGAAAGAGCATTTCTTAAATGCTATCATAAGGAGCTATAAGGTATGTAAGATATAGGAGATGTAGACCTCTTTCCATTTAAGAAAGACAATCGAAGTAGTATGTGTAAGCCGTGCGTGTGAGGCACATTGTTTGGTGTTTATACCCGTAAACACCAACACAACGAAACAATTTGCGACGCATGCACGGCTTACACATACTAATTCGATTGCCTTTCTTAAATTGAAAGAGATCTACTTCCGTGCCCAAGTCGTGTATCAGGACGCAGTCCGTCGTGTATATGTTACAGTGAATCTGAATTTCGTGTGAATCTATATTTTCACTTGATTTTAGAGAAATTATATTCAAGGTCATTCTTATCACATCCAAGCAGATTTTCACCAATAGAAATTAATACAATATTTTAACTGACATCGTACTGCATCTTAATAGGGAAATTATATTTGTTTCCGAACCGTCAAAATTAAATTTTGCAGATTGTCCACGATCGCACGTATTTCTCGAACATAGACATAGACAATATATCGGTGAAACCATCTTTATTTTGCACGCGAACGCACGCTACTCTAAGAGCATGGTAAGTACAAAGTATAAAGCCGGCACTTCACTTCGCAATTATTGTTTGATGAATTTAAGAATGTTATATACGTACGCACAAGAGAGAAACTTACATAACCAAAGTGTAATCTGATCTGTAAACTTAACCTAAAAATAATAAGGAGTGGTTTTGATTTCTATCTTGAAAAGTGGCTTAAAAAGAAACCGCGAGCCTTCGCAAGAACACATCAAATATTTTAATAAATATAGATATGTATAAATTTAATTAATTTACCTGAAACTAATAATGAAAAAAAAAATAACAAAACACTTGTTTTATTCAGTTTTACCTACCCTAACCTCTTCATTTCACTCATAAAATAAGGACGTAGATCTACGAACTTTTTACAAGCAAAATTTACTAATTCTACGTAATTTTCTAATGTGGCCTACGCCTTTTTCAAAATCTGAGTTGGCAACACTGCGCACAACCAAAATGATATCATTTGATAATAAGACAGATATAGGATACTTTTGATTTAGATCCAGATTGAAATTGAACTAAGTACATAACTTCAATCAAGCTCTCAATTTCACGGATGTGATTTTCGTGGACAGGATTATTCTAGACGGGTTTTGTTGCGGACGTTGATTATTCAGGACAGAATTTTTGCAGACCAGATATATTTTAGATAATATATTTGAAAAAATGTTCAAGGTATTTGGATAGTTGATATTTTTAATGCTTACTTATACCTAATGCCAAAAAGATTTTTTTATCCGTGAAAATCCTTCCCGGAATAATCACCGAACAGTACCTAAGTAATGTTTACCTAAATGAAACCAAATTCCATAATATTACAAATATGCATCCTGTCTCATATGTTCTATAATTGTCAGATGTCTGATATATATTATGGTCAAATGTGATATCTTTTATTGTGAAATCTATTTTTCATTTTCAGCAATAAATATAATTTTATTTTTCGAAAAAAAAAAGATTTTTTTGTTCACGCAATCGTCAGATATCTTAAAAAAATCGAGGGCGCGATTTTTCAGCCGTCACCTTACTTCGCGATTCGTATTCGTTTTGCGATGTCGCTGTCCTATTTTAATTTATGAGTTAAAATAAGACCGCAAAATGAATAAAAATCGCCTAGTGAAGTGCCGGCTTTATAATTTCTATGCTTTAAGAATTGCGTACGTTCGTGTACAAATTATTGATAGTTTCACCGGTATATTGTCTATGCTTTGAGTAATGCGCGCATTAGTGGACAAAATATATTTTCACAGATAATGTGTGGTGAATCTGTAAATTCGTTGATTGACATGTTTTCACTGCCCCTACTCTGCCCGACCGGGAAAAGTACATTTCTGCTAGTGAAAGTATAGTCTCACTGGAAATACAAATTCGCTGTAACATAAACACTAAACAGATTACATTTTTCATTTAAAAAAATCTTAAATGATGAAATGTACGATGAATACATTATTATTTAAGATAATAATTATAATATAAGTGAAATGTCATAAATATTACAAAATCTATGATAAAACACCCAAAATTATTAAAATGATAAAAAATCTTAAAAAGTTAAATTTAAACCGATACATTGATGGTAATCAATAATTTATTTACAAGGTAGTTATCATCTGTTTCAAACAGGAATAATTCAAGAACGCCCTCCGTATAATAAAGCTGCGGCCAGTTTATTTTTTATATTGAATTTTAATGTTTCAAATATGCATAAAATATGTTTATAAAAATGTTTCATCTATGTGTTAAATAAAAACAAATATGTTTGGTGGCCCTGGTGAGGGCCTTTTTCTTTAAAAATATGATGTAAATCTGACCCAGCGTGTATCACATTCAAGCAAGCGCGGGGCGCCATCGGAAATGGACGACGCGCTGATTGGCCAATTGGGTCTGACGTTGTAAATCAAATAAATGCGCTGGATTTGAAGAGCAAAAGCAGTCTCTTCGTTTTTCTTCTCTTCTACTCTTCGGCGCAGTATCAAATTTTAAATAGTGTTTTATTTCAACCTTCTATACATCCCGCTTCTGGCATCAAAACCAGCAAGTGAAAATTTGGCGAATCACACCTGCTTTTACAGTCGTGACATCATCTTTCCTAAATATTTACAATTTTTTTTCCCTTCTTTTGACATATTATACCAGATATTCTTTTTTGTAGACTCTATTACTAATACAATTGCCTCGTTGTAATCAACTCTCCTAATTTCGAATGTACGTACTTCCGTCCATTCGTCTGTCCATCCAATGAATTACAACAGCATTAATTTATTAATGAATCAGCAACGAACTTCTGTCCGTAACTTACTGGAATTACAACATTGATGATCAGCAACGAAAGTTGACCAAACATGTAGTCATCAAATAGTAGCTGCTGTAAATGTACTATATAGGTTTTAAGTCGATGAAATAAGTTTGTAATTTAATCTGAAATTGTAGTTTTAGTTTTAATATATTTTCAGGTTTAATAAATCAAAAATAATTTTTAGTTTTAAGCGATAAAGTCATTAAAAAAAAAAGATTTTCTATTAATGAATTTTCAACTTCAAAATCCTGCATTTATTATGTCCCATGATTTTACGGGTTTACGACTAGTAATAATTATATTTTACTCCTTGTATTGCTCCTTTAGAATAAGTTCGTAGCATGTCCGTACAGTGTCCTTGTAAATGTAAGCATAAATGTGCGTAACCTACGCACACAAATGTTTGTTGATTTGTGATCTGTAATTTAGCATTTGGCAATCTTGAAACAAATGTCATTTTACGATTTTTGCTGTAGGTATTAAATTTGACACAATCTGACAGTGCGTTGATGTGTTCGGGAATAAATATGACCTCATGAGAAACACCTAGTCAAAAACATGGTGTTCGAAGCTGTTGTGGCTGATGTTTTAAATAGGTTTTTAGGCGACTATGTGGAAAACTTGGATAGATCACAATTAAAAATTGGCATTTGGGGTGGTAAGTAGGGTTATTTTATCACTCAATAAGTTCCCAATTTCTGTTAAATTGTCAGCCTGATTAACATTTTCAAGTACTCTTTGTTTTTGTTTTGAAAATCGGATTTAAAAATAATGCACGCTTCATATATTTTTTGAGTACCACATGGACCACACAAAACATATGCCCATCACTGCATTGCACATAAAATAACATTCAGCTAAAGTAAGCCTAGTACACAATTCAGAAATTCTCATTTTTTTATATTATGCAGATATATAAATATGGATCTATCAAAGTAGGTCACCTCTTTAATTACTGCACCATATTTGAGTGATATATTTATTACCTACCTACAATAGAATTTAAAATGTTTATTTGCTCATCATATATTTTCTCTATTTGTTGAAATACAAATAGTAACATGTAGCTTTTTTTTTTTTTCCTATTTTAAAATTATTTCTCATTTGAATTGTTTATATTTATTAATTTACTACTTACTTGATTTTATTAGTAAGCCCTCCATATATATTCTTCTCTAAATATTTTATAATAAATAATTTATGCACAGAATGTCCACTGCGATTATTAAATATGGTAGTGGGTGTGGCAGAACAGAAAATAGTATTCAAAGAAGTTATATATATACTTATATATAATAATCATTAATAAGAAATATAAAATCCTACTTTATATAGCAATAAGTTAGTTTTCATTTTTTTAAAATATAATTATTCTTTCACTACAGTCTAAAACTGTAATTATAAAGTAATATTGGCTGTCTAAAATCTGTATAAAATGTAACTCTTCTAAGGCAAACAATATTATAATTAATTTATTTTAGAAAATTTGAAAAAATATGAAGTTATTATTTTATCTTTTGAAAATTGCTTTAGTTTTAATAAATAAATAAATCCATTTGCAAAGGAAGTTTTTAACTACAAGCGTATAGATATTAACTCAGAAGTCTCAGAAGTTTTTTAAAGTGGTTGTGTTGCGAAAAAAAGTGTTAAGGTCCCTGCACACTATCATTATTATTGACCGTGTGAGGATAAATATTGTCAATAAAAATATTATTGATTGATGAAATACCTTGAATATTATTGATAAATAATATTGTTAGTGTGCGGGGATCTTTAAGGTTATTTTGCCGCGGGTTTAGTAGTTGATGGGAATATTTTCAGGTGATGTTGTATTGGAGAATCTTGTTCTCAAACAAAATGCCCTTGATGACTTGGATTTACCAGTGCAAACCATTTTTGGACATTTGGGTAAGTTTTTAAAACATAAGTTTTTAAAGCGTGATAAATATTTATACACTTAAAAAAATATGGTACAACAACTCTTCTACTTAATTTTGCACATTCACTGCAAATGCATATTTTGTAATTTTTTTTCGATTATGTGGGTTTTTATTATTAATTTATGTGCTAGACTACAAATTTTTTAGGATGGTAACTTAGATAGAACCTTTGTTCTTATATAAAAGTAATAAAATGAACATTATTTACAATAATCAATATTTGCATCCTTCACTGCGGGTCAATTTCTCCGATCGGGTGATTTTGTGGACCTTGCGGATTTCGCACGTTCCTAGTGTGGATATTGTAAATAAGTCAAATTAAACATAACATGTGCAACATAATTTTTAAATTAAAAAACAATGGAAGAGAAATTTTTGTTTAATATTTTTTTTATATGATACATATTATTGTAGGTATATTAATATGTTTTTTTAAAATTGTAGACCGAAAATAACTAGAACTCAGTTCAATACATGAGTATTTTGACATTTCAGTCGGAAGTCAAAATAATAACCAAATGTGTTTATGCGAAATAATTTTTAAATTAAAAAATAGTGATGTAAGAAAAATGGTTGTTCAATATTTATTTATACAATACATATTATTGCAGAAATATAAATAAGCTTTTATTAAATTCAGAATATGAGTAAAAAATACACGAGCACGCTCAGTTTCCTTATATTTTAGTGTCAGCACTTTATATCGTCATCTCTTTTTCTTACAACCTCCCTATCTAGCAATGAATACGTAAATGTAGCGCAAGTGCAATGTTTATGCGATATTGTGTTTAGTTGCGTGTCATTCTCGTCTTGAAAGAGCACAATCTAATGACATAATATCGAATTTGACAGTTGGAAAATGAATATGCAGCCTTAGTTTATTGCGTTCATTTTAAATGAAAAGATATTTAACATTTGTTTTAGTCCAATTTCCTTTTTATTTCTGAGTTACCAATTTAGGGCCGGTCTTATAAACGTCCGTTAGTTAAATGTCAGACCAAATAAACCGAAATTTGATACAAACATAACTTTTTTCATCTTATAACAATCTGTTAGTCAAATTTTAGTAAAATTTTACCGACGACCGATACCGACAGTCGAACCACCAGTTTACCGTCCGTTAGTTGAAATTGACAGAAGTATGACAGATTGGTCTATTATTTTTTAAGGTTAGGTCCGTTAATACTGCGCTGACTGCTGCTACATTTTCAAGGTAAAATGTTTTCAGATAGCGATGTCGAGTTATTATTGTATTCAAGTTTGTCGAATGAAGAACAAACTCGATGACAAAGAGTGTTCAATATACAAGTGAATTATTTTAATATTTTAGATGACAAAGATTTTATCTACCGTTTTCACTTATAGAAAAGGTCTGCTTAAGAGCTTCCAGAAGACATTGGGCAAAATTTAAAACGGCACACGCGAAGGAATCTGACATTATCACCTACCACCACACAATTGCTTGTTGCCTTGAGATTCTATGATCTTGGATCAATATTATTAGCTGCCGCAGACTTTGTTGGGGTTTCAAAGGTGCTAGTGGCAAGTGAAGTGTTGTGGGAATTGTGGGACAAAAATCCGGTGCGAGTGAGAAATTTTAGGTTATATTTAGTTTCCATAGAAAAGAGATATAATTCGCCTGTGATAGCTCTAAAATCATACACAAGAGCAGTACAATCAGGTATAATCTCGTCTTATAAAGTTTTATAAGACGAGAGTCAGTAATATTTACTAACGAATCCATTCGTTAATTGTCGATTTACTAACAGATATTTGGTCTTTCGTTTATAAGACTGACCCTTAATATAGCTCTTCATATGAATTAAACGTATTTATCTAATTTTATTAATATAACATCGTTTTATTTATTGCAAGATAAAATATGAATGGTCTGATTACATGGAATTTATGTCACATAATTATTTTGAATACACATAATTAAAACCATGCTACATGATTCTGCTATTTGATTTTTTTGCTATTTGATTTGACTAACTCAGTGGTCCAAGAATGAAAAGTTCAACATTTTTTAACTAGTCTGGCGCCTAATGAATTTTGATACTATAAATATAAATGTGTCCTCACTGGGTTACCTTGTGAAATAAAAAAGATAAAAAAGTTTAATTGAGGAAATACAAATATAGTGAGTTATTATAATAATCAAATTGAGTGCACAATGTTACAAAATAGGGTCATGATTGATGTCATGATGATGATCAAAGACATGATTGTAATTATAACGAATACCAATGGGAATATACCCCATTATGTATTTAAGTGAGTTGGTTTGGACTATATTTTGGTCCTCTCATAATATGTCCGAGATACTCCAACTTACTTATCTTGATAGTTCGCAGCACTTCTCGGTCTGTTTCCATATGCCAGAGGACTTCATCATTCGTCACTCTATCCGCCCAGGAAACTTTCAATTCGGGTCTATAGATACACATCTCAAAAACCTCAACTTTGCGGATTAGTTCTTGGTTAAGTGTCCATTCCTCCACCCTAAATAAGAGAATGGCAAAAAAATAACACTGAACCATATGCATTCTCATTTGTCAGTTTAGATCACGGTTAGAAAATAATGGTCTCATTCTGAGAAACGCACTTCTTGCCATCTCTATTAGAGCTCTTAAGGTGGCGGTTCGCGCCGCGACCGAGACAGGAGACTGCGTCAAGTATCTCGGTCTCTTCATAATGTACTGTGGGTCGAGACCGAGACCGCTATCAAAGCTACCATTCATTCAGAATCGTAGAGTCTGTCGATGGAGTCTGTTGTATTGTACTGTCATTAATTTGAGGGTTTGTTTACATCTGGTGTTGTGAAGTATGTACAAGTGAGTAATATGAACACTCCCATCAGATTTAAAACCAAATTAATTAATCAATTAGAAAAATCAAATCCACGAAAAAATATTTGGCTACTACCGGGAATCGAACCACAGATCTCCTCCTATCTGGGGCAGACGTGTTATCCAATTACGCTATAGCGGCCTTGTACATATCCGTGAATATATCGACCTTATCTGTAATTCTCTTTTATTAATCGATTAACATATATTTATTTATTTATTTATTTATTTATTTATTTATTTATTTATTCATACGCCAATCGGCTATATACATTGACTTTACAAAAATAATAGACTTAAATGAATGGATTAGGAAAATTGCACATATATAAAAAAACAATACTAGCATAGTAACAACATGGTATAATCATATAGGGTTGAGGGTAATTTTAATACTGTGATAACAATCTTTTTGCCGCTGATGAGAATGAGACGTATGATTCATCGAAGAAGTTGATATCAACACAGTGGCTATTCACCAGATTGGCAATCCTATTTCTTGGGCCATTGTACACGTAACTTTTTGTGGATTTAGTGGTTTCTAACAATCTACGCACTCTTAGATCCGGCCTAGCAGTGATAATGCCAAATTGTTCCAGGATCTCGGGCGAGTCTATCTGTCCGTTGACAGATTTGTAGAAGAAGGTCAGATCAGACAATTGTCTTCGAGTGATTAGTTTGCTGATTCTAAATCTGTTATATACGGTCTCAATATCTCCTGGTGATCGTGTACGATAGGCGATGCATTTACATAGTTTGCGTTGTATTCTTTCGAGCTGATTGATTAGTTTATTGGTATACGGCGACCAAATGACAGAACAGTATTCTAAAATCGGTCTCACAAGACTGTCGAATAGTCGTATCAGCGTGTAGACATTGCTGAAGTCCTTCCCAGCTCTAATGATGTAACCAAGAGTCTTGAAAGCTTGTGACGTAACTTTCTCCACGTGGCTTGAGAAATTCAGTTTATGGTCCACAATTACGCCAAGGTCCTTTGCCGAGGTGACTATCGGGAGATGATGCTATTATCCATTTTTAGAGCAATCCATTTTTTTTGGTACAGTAGGCACAAATTACTTTGTGTAACTGCCGCTAGGGGACGCCATAATTAACCGTTTAATTAATTTTTATATTTTTGGACACATTTGATACAACATATGTATATAATATTCAAGAAAACATTCTTATTGTGAAGTTGTAATTTTTTCAGAACAAAGTTCTGTGAAATTTAAAACCAAATTAATTAATCAATTAGAAAGACATACAGAAAAATCAAATCCATGAAAAAATATTTGGCTGCTATCGGGGTTGTTTGTATTCTTGTTTGTGACAAACATTTTTTAATGAGCCCCGGGCCAGGCGGCACATGTGCGTTCGGAACGTAATTAACTATTTCTCGGCGGCTGCGTATCGAATTTCAAAAACATGATTTTTTCCCAGTAGAGAAATCCCGTGGTGACATGTCATTCCATTTTCAACTCAAAAGCATCACCGATTATATTTTAAATCAACAATCAAAACAGAAGTTTTTCTGCCATCAAAATCGTATAGAAAAGTTGTAGATGTCGCCCCGAACTGCCCTGAACGCGTGTTGCGCAATCTAAATTCAAATATTCCGTCGTTCAAGGTCACGCACGAAGTGCACGGGAAATACAATTTATTTTTTCGATTTTCCATTTATTTGTACACGTATACACAAATATATACAATATGTTTTGCGATATTTGTCAGTTTTTGTTGGTTTATGATTCAATTGAATACTAATAGTTTAACAAAAATACACGCAATTTTGGTGTGTTTATTTGAAATATTGTGTGTGTGTGAAAGTGTATCATAATTATGTGTTATGAGTGCGATGTTCCGTTGTGTGCCGTGCCGTGCAACAAAATATACCACACAGAAGAAGATCATTGGGTAGGCATCAAATAATAATAGTAGTGTTGTCTCTAATAAACAAATAAAAATTAATTAATTTTTCAAAGGAAGAAAACACTTTGTGGCTTGACATTATAAGACATTTAAGAATAAATTAAATATTATGTTTAAAATCACTTTATCGCTATATATTTATCAACTAGTTTCGGTTGGACTCAACCTTCTTCAGGTCAATTATAATATAGACAATATAGACAATTATATATAATATAGACAATTATAATAGTCTATATTATAATTGTCCTGAAGAAGGTTGAGTCCAACCGAAACAAATATATAGTATTTAATTTATTCTTAAATGTCTTAAAAATTAATTATTATTTTTCGGAAAATGTTGCGCTGGCAACATTATCGGAATTCAAAAAGAGATTTCTTTTTTACTTAAACGATAAAAAAAATCATTCCATTTCGACATTTACGATAAAATAATATGAATGTGTGTGTGTTTTTTTAATATACGCGTGTTTTCATGGTTTTTTCGTAAAAATAAAAATCACAAAAAATTTGGAATTTTTATGGGCCCCAGACAGGTAAGTGTTATCTTCCGGCGAGGGAGATATAAAAATGTACAAAATATAGAAAAAAAAATATTCCTCTGCAATTATATATCCAAAGAGAGGAAATGCTCTTTTTGAAATTTCATAAATATAATTGAAATCTCAAATGATTCTAACTGTATTCATTTTAGTACGAGTGTATCTTATCAACACTCAAAAGGGGGTTCTAAAAATATTTACTCGAGTATAGCCATATCTTATCACCTTGATATCAGTAAAATATGCTAATATACAGGGTGTAACAGAGCTAGTCCACAATACTTTACAGATGGATTCCTGATTTTTGGAAATTTTTTATTACTCCCTTTCGTAGCGTCGCTCGACCGAAGCCCAATGCGTAGGTAAGCGCCAAACCAGTTTCCACTAGTAAATGAGAAAGGGAGTATAATAAAAACTTGGTTTTTATGGGTTACTTTTTTTTTACATTGATGTTGTAGTATTGTAAACATTGAAGTATCATTACAGTAACTTATATTGATTACGAAAAATTAATTTGTTTCAATAAAAGTTAAATAAAATTATAAAAGCCCTGAAAAATTCCAGAATCCATTTGCATTAAAGGGAATGAATTTTACATATTAGGTATGAATTACTGTAATGATAGTCCAACATTTTGCAAAAAATAAGTCAGAAATATTGAAAAAAAATGCAAACATTCATGTTGCATATTTCCTTAACTATTGATATTATTAGGTCATGGTTGCTTGACCATTTTCGACTCATAATCAAGGCAGGAATCCACCTGTAAAGTATTGTGGACTAGCTCTGTTACACCCTGTCTATTGCTTCTTACCTTTTAGTTATTAATGACTATTTAAAATGCATTATAATTTTAATTATTCTAAAATCTTTATAGAATGATTAATTGCATCTATACCTATAAAACTCAACTATATATATATATATAACTTTCAAAATTTGATAATGTGTGGATGTTCTTACGATGGAATTGGTGAACGTTGCATTGTGTAGAGTGATTACTTAATACAGGTTGTAAGCCCTAAGATATCTTTTAAGAGACTTCCATACACTTTTCTCATATATAAATTAGCTTTGTTTCTGTGAGACTTCTATAATTTATCCTTAATTAATTAATCATCCCTCTGGGGACAAAATGCAGTAACTGTGTTCTTAGAACATACTTTCATGAAAAAATATAGTTTAAGATTATAAAATGTGTTTGCTTAAATAAAGATACTTAAAATTACATTACTTTTGTGTAGATCATATTTTTGAAAAATGCAATCGCCAAATATTTGAATAAAAATCTCAGAGGAACAATGTTATCACAATAACCAGCGCCTACTACATATGTTCGCCGGTTAACATTGATGTTATTACTCACACAAGTAATATAAGATTACAGAATAATCAAATTCGAGTATTATTCATTTTTACTAAGTTATTTAATCATGACTACTGTGTGATAAGATTAATTTTATTCAGAAATGTGAATATAATAACAAAATGTTGTGACCAACACTCCTTCAACAAATGATATGTGTAATTTATTTAATAAATGAAATACAACGCTAAACTCTGAACGACATCAAACTCCCAAACATCGATATTTATAACCTTATATATTCCATTTGAATTTTTTTATGAAATTTAAAATAAATTAAAATTTAATCAACATTATTATTAAGTTCTGCAGGTTAAGTTTTATTTTAAATGTGACAGCTGTTTCGGCTTCTAAAGCTATTTTCAAGCAGAGAATATACCTCGTGTGATCGACTTATTTATAAGTTTTAAGTTAACCCTTTCCCTATGAATAATAATCCTAATGATTACCCGACAGCTAATTTCCCGACAGCCGGCAAACCAACTTTCAAAAAAAAAAAAAAAATTAAAAGATATGCGTTTGGAAACATTTAGTCAAGCAGTAGATAATGTAGCCTTGGTGCCAACTGTCGGAAGTGTAGCCTGGAATTGGCAAAAAAAGAACGATAGTAAACTGAATGCTGTATGTGTGGAAATCTTTGTGCTATAGAGTGGAGGATGAAGGAATTAGAAGTTAAAGTAATGTTAGATGTAGCGTAAGTACATAGATAGAATTAAAAATGGATCGCTGAGATGATTTGGCCATATGATAAGTGAGGAAAGGATGGTAAAAAAAATAAATTATGAGGCGAGTGTCGAAGGCAGCAGAAACATAGGGTGCCCGTGAAAGATCTGACATTACTAGATAAATCAAATATTGGAGGATGGCCCTGTTAGAAGCTTCAACAACTGCAGAACTTACGTGAAAAGACATCAAAGTGGACGAGGCAAAAGTGGTGTGCCACTGGTGTGACGTTCTATCCCCTCTGCGTACCTCTGGGAAGTGGTATGATGGGTCATTAGTTACAAAAACGTCGATAAGTTAAGAGATAAGATAACTGCCAAAACCATCAAACTGATAAGTTTAAAAGTATTTTTAAAAGTAAGAAAATTTTTCTAATGGATTACTTAAGAACATAAAAGTCATTTCATACCATACCAAGAAATTTTTAAAAATTTTCTGATGAGCTTTATCGTGAATATTTAAAAAAAAAATAGTTTTAAATCTAAACTGTATTAAAAAAAAAATCTTTGTAGTAAATGCTTAGAAAACAATAGTTACAATAAATCACATGTGTGTATTAAAAAAAAATTTTAGGAATTTTATGAAATAAAATATCTAATATATTCTCCAAATACAGTTTTAAACTGATATAAAATAAAAAATATGCAAATTTTTATTTATTTTTTATTTATTTATTCATACGCCAATCGGCTATATACATTGATTTTACAAAAATAATAGACTTAAATGAATGGATTAGAAAAATTGCACATATATAAAAAAATAATACTAGCATAGTAACAACATGGTATAATCATATAGGGTTGAGGGTAATTTTAATACTGTGATAACAATCTTTTTGCCGCTGATGAGAATGAGACGTATGATTCATCGAAGAAGTTGATATCAACACAGTGGCTATTCACCAGATTGGCAATCCTATTTCTTGGGCCATTGTACACGTAACTTTTTGTGGATTTAGTGGTTTCTAACAATCTACGCACTTGGTAGTAGAGATCGTGCTGAAGAATTTCTAAGTCTTGGTCTTTCATGATTCTTCTGAAAATTTTCATGTCATCTGCATATAGTAGGTAATCGGATGGTAAATTGTCTGCGATGTCATTGATGAAAATATTAAAGAGAATCGGACCAAGATGTGACCCTTGAGGGACACCAGAGCATACTTCATACTCTTCAGAGATAAATCCATTAACTCTGACTTGTAGGAATCTGCCAGTTAGATACGAATGGAACCACTCTAATGCTGTGCCTCTCACACCATACAGACCGAGCTTGTCAATCAGGATTCCGTGGTCTACCATGTCGAAAGCCTTACTGAAATCTGTGTAGATAGCATGTACATCCACCCCCTGGTTCAGAGCATTGAGTATGTAGTTAATGTATAGATACAGATTCGTTGTTGTAGATCTGCCACCGAAGAAGCCATGCTGCTTTGTAGTAATTATATTTTTGAATGCAAATGTAAGTTGAGGAAGAATTAGTTTCTCAAAAAGCTTTGACATGGCAACTTGTATACATATCGGGCGGTAGTTAGTTACCTCAGACCTAGTACCAGATTTGTGAATTGGGCTTATGAACGAGAGTTTCCATGCCGAGGGAAAGACTCCAAGCTGTAGTGATTTGCTGAATATATGCGTTATGGGCTTGCAGAGACCGGCTGCACAATTCCTTAGGAAGAGATTCGGTACACCGTCGGGCCCAGATCCTTTGCTTAAAAATGAAATAATTTTTTGTCAGGAAGTTGGCTTCGGGCAGTCGGCATATCGGGCAGCCGGCATATTGGGTAGTTGGCTGTTGGGCAAATGGTTGTCAAGCAGTCAGTTGTCGAGAAGTTGACCCAAACCCAGTATAGTTAAACTTTGCTAGCATAAATCTCTAAGGAGTCTAAAAGGTTTCAGAACGTTCGATAAATCTAGAGAAAGTTCTGGAAGGAGAACATTCTAGAATATTCCCAAAAATTCTATAAGGTTCTAAACTGAGTGGCGGAGTGTGTTGGTGAGTCTAGAAGGTTCTAAAACATTCTATAAAGTTCTTGAATGTTCTGAAAGGAGAACGCTGTAGAAGATTCCCGAAAGTTCTCTAACGTTCCAAACAGTATGGCGGAGTGTGTCTGTGAGTCTAGAAGATTCCAGAACGTACGGTAAAGTTCTAAACATTTCTGGAAGGCAAAGGTTCTAGAAGATTTATAAAAGTTCTATAAGGTTCCAAACTGAGTGGCGGAGTGTGTCAGTGAGTCTAGACGGTTCCAGAACGTTCATTGAGGTTCTCGAATGCTTTAGAAGGTTCTGGAAGGAGAAAGTATAAAACAGTTTTATAAGGTTCCAAACGGAGTGGCTTAGTTCATTGGTGAGTCTATAAGGTTCCAGAAGATTAAGAAAAGGTTCCGAACGCTCTAGAAAGTTCTGGATGGAGAAGTAGAAAAAGAAGAAGAAGAAAAAAGAAAGTTCTATAAGGTTTCAAACTGCTTTGCACAGTGTGTCAGCGAATTTAAAAGATTCCGGAAAGCTCTAAAGAGTTCGAAAATGCTCTAGAAAGTTCTGGAAGGAGAAAACTACAAGCTATCAGAAAGATCTATATGGTTCCAAACTGAGTGGGGGAGTGCGTCGGTGTGTCTAGAGGTTCCAGAAAGAATTATAATGCTATAGAAGGTTCTGGAAAGGGAAAGTTCTATAAGATTTCGGAATGCTCTAGAAAGTTTTGAAAATTTTTCTCTAGAGTGTTATGATTGTGCGCTAAAATATCTATTGATATTTTGGCAAATCGAAGCAATCCAATCACATGTGTTGAGACCAGCAAAAAAGAGACGTCAACACAATTCTATGCTTACCGAATTATGGTCCCGAGCGAAGCCGGGCCAACCAGTTAGTAGTAAATATACAGGGTACAACAGAGCTAGTCCTTATCTCGATAACTATTGATATTAGGACATTGGTGCTTGACTATTTTAGACTCATAATTTAGACAGAAATCTACCTATAAAGTATTGTGGACTAGCTCTGTTGCATTCCTTGAAAAAATTAAACATAGTTAAAATTTTAATGACGAATGATGAAGGTGTATGAAAAAAGACCAAGAAGTGCTGCGAACTATCAACACAAGAGAGCTGGAGTATCTCGGGCTTACAAAGTATAGACTAGGCTAAAATAAAGTCTAAACCAACTCATGATCCAGCAAAAAATAAGTGGTAAGAGAAGTGTAGGAAGACGCCACACCTCATGGTTGCGTAACTTGAGGGACTGGTATAAGCGTAATTTGATTAAGTTGTTCCATATGGCGGTAAATAAAATCGTCAAAATGATCGACGACCTCCGATAGGAGATGGCACCATAAGAAGTTAAAATTTTAATACAATAAAAAATGCAGACCCATTATATAATTGTGATTAATATACAATTTAATTAGACCACATAGTTAGATAAGTTCCATGTTCGCTCTCCTACTAAACGGCTGTCTCAAGGCACACTTTGTGAGAATTATTTTGCAAGATTAATTATTTTTGCCAATCCGTTATATTAATTGAGTAACAATGGACAATGGAGAGATACCTGAACCTAATAAATTTATCTTCCCATTCAATCCTTGAATGGATAGCTTTATTGGCTGTACAAACAAATCTATATAATCATAATCGGTCTGTTAATTCATCTTTAAGCACATTAAGCATAAACAAACGCATATTTCGGCATTTTATTTTTATGAAAATGTGGATTTTTATTATTCATTTACATCAGAATGTATATTTTAGACTGAACTTTTTTAGGGCAATAACTTAGATAGAACCTTTGTTCTTATATAAAAGTAATAAACTGAACATTATTTACAATAATTAAGAAAATATAAGCATTAATCGACAGGCCGCTGCCAAAAAAATGTGTTTTAAGTATCCTAGGCGAAACACACTTTTAATGAATATTTATATGTACCTATGCGTAATATATTTTTGTACGTATAAAGTTTACTTCATTATCTTGAATTTGTACTAAGATAATTAAGAAATGTTTAATATTAATAAAGTTAAAATGTTATAAATTTGCAAGAAATTTTTACATTTTTGTTGATTTTAAAACGCTCTTTATTCATATAAAGAGATGATTTTAAACAGTATATTCTATTATTCCCATATTTTGAGGCTTTACTCACAAATTAAAAGTTAGTATTTTTTTTTGAAAATGCCTTAATTACTATTTTAAATAAAAATTCCAAAGTATGAAATGTGCCAATAAATGACGCCGCTGCCAATGGCATTCTGTTTTATAAGGACGTCATTTGTTGGTACATTTCATGCTTTGGAGTTTTTATTTTTATATAATAATTAAGGTAGTTTTGACATTATCTTATATATTATATTTATCGCGAATTTTATAAACGTGGTTTATCAAATTCGCGATAAACTAATAATAGGTGCTGGATGTTAATGCACATAATTGACTTATTCAGATGAAACTGTAGTAAGTAGATCACAAAGTATTAAATTATGAAGATTTTTTACAACGTGCAACGAATTATTCAGTATAACCTAATAACAGTGATAACAGAAATTTGAATTGATTTCTTCAGAAAAATCAACGATGATGGGTTTTAATTACATGGAATCAAAAAGTCGAGAAGGGCAAAAACATTTGTCTAGACTTTCTCGTTTCTCTGTATGATTCAATTATCAGTTTGACCGATAATTGTGCAAAAAAGTATTTGACAGCCCTGCAACAGAGGCATATTTGTTGTGTGTAAACGCACACATGCGCTATTTTCGAGCAGCGTGATTTTTGCAACTTTTCTATGTTTTAGGTCAAGTTTTCAATGCTTAACGGTAAATCAATTATCCAATTTTTTTTTTTCACCATCGATCCCGGATAAGTAGAAGTTTATTTTAGCATTTTTTCTTACTTTCTTATTAGCTTTATTCTCTGCTGGTAAAAATTAAGGTGACTCTTACGATCAATGGCATCATATAAATTAAGAAATTCAAATAGATATTGATCATGGAAATATACTAATTTTTTACATGAATGAAATGACATCATTTTATGTTAAACTAATATTTCTTACAGCTAATCGTGTGTGTGGGTGTTGATTGTAAGTAATTTAGACACTGACTTGTCTGACTTAAATTATGTGTCAAAAGGTTAAATAACATGAACTAAATGTTCTTTTTATCTCCATTATGTTCTTACTACATATTTGGTTGTACCAATTGTTTTGAAATTTGCACTAACATGATAGTATTTGTTTTGAAATATATCATCATCTTATTAATTTACATGATTTAAAATTTTTAGGCAAGTTGGTGCTTAAAATCCCATGGAAGAATTTGTACGGAGCTTCTGTAGAAGCTAGTATCGAAAGATTATTTCTGCTCGTTGCTCCGAATCAGGAAGTCAAATATGATCCAGAAAAGGAGGATCGGGTTCTACTTCTCAATAAGCAGAGCGAGCTGCAGAGGGTTGAGGAAGCCAAGAAAAGGGAAGCCACGAAAGGTTTGATGTCAATTTGTCCCTTGTGAAATTTTTTTAAAGATAATTTTTATATAAGTCTTAGAAAGATACACAAAAAAATCAATGCATTGAAAAAAAATTGATGTCTTTAGTATAGAATCAAAATTCAAGAGACCATAACATTTTTTTGTTGTAGTTAAATTTCAAAATATGAGAAGTTTTAAAAATACTATTTTGTGATTCTGAAAATTTCGTTATTTTCATATTTAATTTAGCAGAATTTAACCTGTGGCAAATTATTTAGCATATAAGGTTCTTCTTCCGAGTTCCAGTTATGACTTTATTTTTTTATATAGATACAGATAGAAAAAATATTTCTGTGTATCTTTTCAAGTGGTGTATTTAAAATTTGTTTTAATTGTCACAGAACTATGTTCATATGTTGTTCTTCAAACCTTAAAACTTTATAACTTAAATGTAATTTCATTAAAATTTATCAAATCCGCTTATCCTTGCAAATTTGTTTTTGATAAAGTAAAAAGGTAATCTTACCCATACCATGAATAGGATTAAATAAGGGTCGCTTGGGTAGTCTGGCCATGTAAACGAGGAGAGATTGGTCAGTATAAGATGCGTGTTGATGACTCCAGAAATAGAGGACGTTCACGGAAGACTTGGCCCCCTTAACGAGAATGATTATTCTGTTAGAGGCTTCAACAAGCATGCACGAGAAGATGTATGAATGTGGATGATGTCAGAGCTGTGTGTCAGAAGTCAGAGTAAAGATCACTGCCTATTCCTGTGGTGAAACAGCCAAGGTTATTTTCTTGTGCATCTTTAGAGGCACAGGAAAATTGATTGAAAATAAATAGGTGTTTTTCAAAGTCACCAAGCTTCAGTAATCTTATATGCAGTTTCATTTCAGTATTTTATATTTTTTAGAAGTTTTTAATATTCTAATGATCATCCATTGTTTTTTTTTCAGATCAACCGAAAGTAGATGATTCATTTGTTGAAAAACTTGTCACCCAAATAATAAAGAATGTACAGTTAAATATAAAAGATATTCATATTAGATATGAGGATAAGGTTACTCATGCTGGATCTCCATTTTCCCTGGGGATCACCTTGCATAATCTATCTGTTAGCACAACGGATGAAAAATGGAGAAAGTGCGTACTGGAACAGGCTGTTACAAAAATATTCAAGGTATAAAAAATACATTTCTTACTACATATATTGGTGGTTCCCAACCTTTGTGGCATCAAGGTGAACTATTCAAATGAATAAAACATATTTATGTACCTGTCAAACTTTTAAATTGTGTATTTCACTTGAAAAAGTAACCGGAAGTAATTCTTTGTAATAAAACTCATTCGTAACATCGAGCCCTTCCCCGCAAAAGATTGTAAGCCTCAAAAACTCATTTTACTGGAGGTTTTTTTTGGAAATATATATAAACCACATATCTCTATAAACATGTAAGCCATCAACCACAACATCATCAACACTTGTAGCAACACATCAGTCCTGATGATGGATCCTGCAATGGGATCTGAAACGTCAACCAACAAGATTATAGAAACATGGCAGAATACCTCTAAAAACCCGGAAGATTTACCTTGAATCTCGATTTTATGTTTGAATGTGTTTCTTTACAGGTATTGGATTTAGAAGGCTTGGCTATGTATTGGAATCCTGATTCCATGTCCTATGCGAATTTAACAAGAGTTCAACTTTTGGAGACATTCCAAAAAGAGATTGCTACTAAAATTGATAAACCCTCTAGCTTCAAATACAGTAAGTCATGTGGCAGTTTTATTTTTCTTCTTTTTCCACTGCATATACTTTTTTTTATTAAAATTTTGTCCAAAAATTTTACTATCTATAACATATCTTTCAATTTATTAATATTTTTAATATTTAAAGCATTAACTTTGTGGTCAGTTATATTAGTTAGACAAAATGTCAGTTATGTTGGTTATAACCACTTACAGTGATTATTAGTCTGCCGGTTTCGAGACATACCCGTCTCTTCATCAGGACAACCATTGCACCACATGTAAATAACACTACACACTGCAACCATAGCATTATTCACACACAAACACCTTTCCAAAATATTCCTCACATGCCGAAGACTAATTAACATTTTCTTTCTTCAAAAGAGATCATGAATTAGACGGATGAGAATGAACAGAGTGGAGTCTAACGGGGGTGTTGGTGAATGTTGCATTGTGTAGAATGATTACTTAAGCCAGCTCGTACAGGTTGTAAGCCCTAGGCCATCGTATAAAAAGTCTTTCATGTACGTTTCTCCCATAAATAGCTTTAATTCTGTGAAACTTCTATAATTTCTTCCCTTCAAATTTACAAATTATTGTACATGACACCAACTGCAAAAAAACTAACTGCAATGACAAATGCTCAACCCTAGAATCTAAAAGAGAACTAAAATACCTTGGTGTAATAATAGACCAACACCTAAAATGGCACAGCCACATTAGCGAGTTAGTCAAAAGAATAAGGAAATGCATATATATGTTCATAAGATTGCGTAACACACTAACCATAGATAATTTAAAAATGGTTTATTACGCTTCTGTCCATGCACTACTCCAATATGGAATCATTGGATGGGGAGGGGCGTATAATAACATCATAAACACAGTGAAAGTAATCCAAAGATCAATTATAAAAGTAATATTAAAAAAAAGAAAAACCTTCTCTACACAATTACTTTTCTCTAAATTCCAAGTTCCAAAATTAGAGAATGTTTACAAAAAAACGTCAATTATACAACTAATTAAAGAAAACATAACTGCTAAATTTGAAAAAAACACATCATTAAGATTCAAAAATAATTTTAAAATCCCAAAATATAATACCAAACTGTGTCAACAAAACTACATATACTTGGGCATAAAAAACTTCAATAACCTACCTACAGATATTAAGAAAATCGATGACTTACAACAATTAAAGAAAAAAATAAACCAACACTTTAGATCGATACAATTTGACAATGCATAACAAGACATATAGCTAACAAGACATATAGCAATGACATATAGCTAACAAGACATATAGCAATTGACAATGCATAACAAGACATATAGCTAAGGAACAAATAAGCCAAATCCAAAATAAACTAATAAAGTGTAAGCCCCTCACCAAGCACATGAGCAAGTCTCATTTTTGGAGAGGCAAAGCAATAAAATAAAATGTATCTAAGTGATAGTAATAGACAAATGTATTATGATTTAAATGTAGTTTTAATATTAAATAAATAATAAAAAAAAAAAATTTATCTTAATTAAAAAATTAATAAGTAAATAGCAGTAGAAGTTAAGTGATATATATTTATAATAATTAGAGATGTGCCGACAATGACCGGCCGACTAGCCGATTAGTCGGTTGTAAAGAGGCCGACTAATCGGCCAAGCCGATCACGGTTTCGGGGGTATTTGGAAATTTCCGTGACGCTTCGTTTATAGCTAATTTGCGCGCAAGTTACAACCGCCGCCTGCGAGCGTGTCGGAACGTGTTTTGTTTACTTCGCATTGTTTCTTGATTTTTGCTTTTGCATGGGTCAGAACTTTTTATTTAATATAATTCCTCCTATACACATTTTGTTGAGAAATACATACAAAGTAAGTAGCCGGATAGTCAGCGCTCTTTTCCGAATAGTCGCCAACTACGAAAGTAGCCAGATAGTCGGCTTTACCGACTAGTCGCTGACTAGTCAGAACATCACTAATAATAATACTTAGTTTTTTATTTTTATAGTTTTGGGACCAATCAATGCAGCTGCAAAATTAAAATTAAATCCCAAACCGGAGCAAGACGTTCCGAAATTTGTTATCCCCAAAGTTGTACTTAATCTCGATATGGATCAATTAGCTATTGGTGTAACAAAAAAACAGTATCAAGATGTAATGATGTTAGCCGATTCAATGGACAGAATGACCAAAGGGATGCCTTACAGGTAAAGTATTTGTTATTTTTAGTATATTGTTTTATATTGTATATGTATATTGTTTGATCTAAAGCAAGTATCGTTTGAACTATATCAAGTGTCATACCGTCTTCTTTAAATGTATTTTGAAATCCTTTTAGGAAATACCGTCCATTCTTGAACATGTACAAAAATAATTATAAGGAATGGTGGAGGTTTGCGTATACGTG
Source organism: Agrypnia vestita (assembly GCA_016648135.1). NCBI lineage: Eukaryota > Metazoa > Arthropoda > Insecta > Trichoptera > Phryganeidae > Agrypnia > Agrypnia vestita. The sequence continues at coordinate 149,024 of JADDOH010004690.1, forward strand.
TATTCTTGAAAGCGAGGTCAGGCGTAGAAGAAGGAATTGGGATTGGAACCACATTTCTTATCATCGCGAGACATGCAAGAGGTATGCAGTGGCGTATCAAACTAAACTGCAAACCCCAGCAAACAAAGTACCCAACGATCTGGTGTGCCTGCTCAATGAGTGCGAGAGGACACTGGATCTCTTTAATTTGGTTGTTATACGACAGAGGATTGAGATGGAAGTAAGTATGCTATTATATTACGTCTGTACATAGATGGAAGTAAGTATGCTATTAAAATACTTCTGTACATAGATGGAAGTAAGTATGCTATTATATTACTTCTGTACATAGATGGAAGTAAGTATGCTATTATATTACCTCTGTAAATAGATGGAAGTAAGTATGCTATTATGTTACTTCTGCACATTAGTGGACAACTGCGTCCCTGTAGACCCGCAACAAGCCGAAATAACAACGTGATTGACAGTCCGAGAACTTGCGAAAGACTTGGGGGTAAGCATTGATCATATATGATGATAAGCAGGATCGGTGCATTAAATTTTGACCCGAGGATTTAGGATTAACACGTGATTCATAGTTTTATTAAATTATGAAAAAACTAAAAATGCGCGCCTCTCTTTGATTGCGCACGCACTAGGGATTGCAATCCGGTATCATCTTTAATCCGGCCGGATTTCACCGGATTACATGAATCCGGCGAGATCTGGGCGGATTCGTGTCAAGATTGAAACTTTATTGAACTAGGTGCCGAATCATAGTGCATTTTCCTTAAATGGAAGTGGGGTAAGAATAAGTAATGTATTGTGATTCTAAATAATAATAAATAGAAAAATAAACACGCATATATTTAGAATAAAATCACTTTGTATTAATTATTTATTCTTTGGCATTAATTGCACTTATTCAATCAACCATTATGAAATTTGGTAAATAATAAAGTAATCACTCTTATTACGGTGATTATCTGTAAGTAAATAATAACAGTCATAATCTACGTAGACTTCACGAGCCGTCTTTAATTTTATAGTTATAATCAACTTCAGTCATAACATAAATAATAACAAAAAAGAAGCATGTGCTACAATGCAAGAATTAGTATAAAAATCATTTTTCTCTTGCAGGATTTGATTTTCTAGTTCCTCTTTCAATTTTAAATTTCTTTGTACGACTAATGACGAGGAGTCAGATTTGGAATCTATGTTCTCGTCTGCTGTAGTGGTCACATTTTCATCACTGATGAATCGGTCTAGTATTTTTTTCATTTCCTGTCACGTGATGTTATTTTTGAGCATGAAAAATGTATTGTCAGCTTGCCTCAAATATTCCTCATATTTTTTTGGATTATGTAAATAAGTTAACATGCCTGTCACTACTGTGCGTCTCGGGCGATCTTGATATCCGAAAGCTCCCAAGTCTGAACGTAAGTGGCCGAGCAAGCGTGGAGCATGCCGATCGGTTTGGCATAGTCACATCCAGTCGCATCGCTTGTATTTGCGCGCAGTTTGCATAGAAACATCTTCTTTTTGCATTTTTTGTACTTTACCGGATCCGTGAGCCAGCATCGGATCCGGCAGGTCCCAAAACATCCGCCGGACCGGATTGCAATCCTTAGCGCACGCCCATGCAGGAAGTCCCTTATGTATTTCGCGGTACCTTATGGAATCCACTTTATCTGTGCATATTATGTTGCGATCCCTAAAATTTGGAAATCCTGTGCATGCTTTCTCCAGTTGATTATGACTAGTTCTATTATAATAACTGTGAAAAATATCGGAATCTAAAGTTAAAATCAAAAGATAGAAGAAGCCTTCAATAAATTCAAAGATGACTAAACATTTTCGATTTCGGTCATCCAATCATGAGAATTTTTTTGCATGTGAGAATACATGTGTCAATATTGGGTACATTACTAATATAAACGGCACAATCCTAGCATTATATCCTAGTGTAATAAATATTGCATTTTCAAAACGATTTTTTGATATAAGCAAAAATAAGTTTTTCACGTAACAATGTGTGCGCCACTCTTTTTCATGGTTTTAAGATTTTTTCATGTGTTTTACGATTTTTTGCAAACTTTTCAACTGCTTTGCGATTTCAAAAATTATGACTGAAATTTTAAATTGTATCTTTCAAAGAATGCACAATTGCAGTGTTGAAATAGAGGAGTAACGCCATCTTCTGGTTCCCTTTATTTAAAAAAAAATTTTGAATCCCCTAAATTTTTAATTAACAAGTTTCCATTTTAATTGTTTATTATTGTGTTATTTAAGGTTGAGAGATTGGGAAAGGCGAGAGAAGAAGCTAATAAGAAAAAAGGATGGTTTGGTTCGTGGTGGGGAGGGGGTAACAACAAGGATGAAGAGTTGTCTGAAAATACTGACATAAGTAAGGTTTTTTCATATTGTGATGATTTTCCGTAAATGTATGTGAGATATTTTCACATAGAAGCATGCATTTTGATTTTTAAAATAGCTTATAGGCAAAGTAGATATAATTATTGTAGATAAATATTATATACATTTTTAACTGCAGAATAAGAGAACAGGAAGGTAATTTATAAGAAAACAGATCAAAAGTTTTAAATGCATAGTTATTTACTTTGTGAGTGAAATGCATTTTTATGATCTTCTGTTTAATCTTCTGTTTAAGCAGATTACTGTTGAAATAATTTAATTCAGCCTTTCATTTAAGTTTCAGCAATATCAGAAAATTCAAAAGCCCTTTTATGGATAAATGTAATATAAGTATTTTTACATTAAATGTGTTGGTGTATATTATAATATCAAAAATTTTATTAAGTTCTTGACTTGGACCAGTTTTTCACGATGAAGTTATTTTGTTTATAACAGAATATAAAAAAAATAGTAGTAACATATTGACGGTCCCTACGTGTACTGTTGAATCTGCAAAAATTATTTTTTCATTTTACTGTTTTCTTAAATCATCCAACTTACTTTATATTTTTGAAAAATGTTCAAAAAATTATTTGTCGTTTCAAACAAAGAATATTTGTATTAACCTTCCCCGTACTAAACTCAAAAAATCTCTCACGCTCTGAAGTGGTGGACCAAAAGACCCCAATAATGTTTCCTTTAATAAAGACTGATTTTAAATGAAAACACATTTTTAAGTGTATCATCATATAGGTGGGTTATTATTACATGCATAAAAATCGAAAAATTCATAATTTTTTTTGGGGATTTTTAACCCCCCCTGGGCCGCGTCGCATATATGCGACAGGCACAAGATAAATTATTTATCGACGGCCGCGTATCGAATTTGAAAAACGTAATTTTTTCCCAATAGAGAAATCCTGTTGTGACCTGTCGTTCCATTTTCAACTCAAAAACATCACGGATTATATTTTAAATCAACAATCAAAACAGAAGTTTTTCTGCCGTCAAAATCGTATAGAATTGTCATAGATGGCGCTCCGATCGCGTGTTGTGCAATCGAAATTCAAATATTCCATCGTCAAGGTCACGCGCAATGTGCGCGGGAAATACGATTTATTTTTTTCGATTTTCGATTTATTTGTACACGTATATACAAATATATACGATATGTTTTGCGATATTTGTCAGTTTTTGTTGGTTTATGATTCAATTGAATACTAATAGTGATTTATTAACAAAAATACACGCAATTTTGTTGCGTTTATTTGAAATATGTGTGTGTGTGAAAGTGTATCATATTTATGTGTTATGAGTGCGATGTCCCGTCGTGTGCCGTGCCGTGCAACAAAATATATCACACAGAAGAAGATTATTATTATTAATAGTAGTGTTGTCTCTAATAAACAAATAAAAAATTATTATTATTTTTCAGAAAATTTTGCGCTGGCAACATTATGGAAATTCAAAAAAAGATTTTTTTTTTTACTTAAATGATAAAAAAATCATTGCATTTCGACACTTACGATAAAATAATATGAATGTGTGTGTTTTTTTTTAATATACGCATGTTTTCATGGTTTTTTCGTAAAAAGAAAAATCACAAAAAATTCAGAAAATTTACGGCCCACAACAAGTTAAGTAATTCTAAATTACTCCTGCAATCTGTCATTTCACAGCCAATGACAAGATCAATATGTCGGCCCCGCGTAGCCGGCCTGATATGCGACCACTCACATGTGGACATCCCTTCTCTACTACGCGCCGCAATGATTCTCAAACATCAGTATTTTTAAGATTTGTTTTTTATAATGATAAACATACATAAAGTTTTGGAGGTATTTTCAATAAAATATTTTCCTATAAATAATATAAAAGATGTTTATTTTTTCATTAAGAAAAAGTATAATAATTACTGTCTAAAAAATTAGTGATGCAACGAATACGAATATTCGTATTCGCCGAATATTATCACAAATATTAAAAACAAACTATTTATAACTGAACGCAATGCAAATTACGGTTTGTCTGTGCACCGTATATCCGAACACCTGCGCACTCTATCATCGGGGATTACCCTAACATTGAATGAATGGATTTGTTGAGATCTCACGTTGTCAATTACTTGTTTCACAGCATAACATGAGTCCTTTCATCTAGTTTCGTTGGGTTATTAATAAGGTTAGGTGCTCATTTCATGAAGTTTTTATTTTGTAATACGTATTGTTCGTTCCATTTTATTTCCTTTGTGTGTAAAAGTGTTAACTCTTATAAAATAATTTCAAATTAAATCTAATAATATGACCTCTCGTAAGCGTGAAAAAAAATATATTTATTTTCGACCGCTGGGAATGTACAAACGGATAAAAGAAATGTTGTGTTTTTTGAACAAAAATTTGCTGGTGGTAAATTTTAATTATTAAATCTCTCAGTAAAAAAACAACAGTGGTGTATTATTTATTACCTTGTGGAATTATTCGCATTCGTATTCGCCGAATAGTAGCTTGATATTCGTATTCACAAAAGTAGTATTCGTTGCATCACTAATAAAAATAAAATAATATGTAATAAAATAACCTGTCATATAGGTATATAACTACGGTGACTCGTAAAAATATGATATTATTTATATTGAATGAATAAATTAAAACAATATGTCATAAAAATGACTATCGTGACTCATAAAAATATGATATTATTATATTGAATGAATAAAATAAAACAATATGTCATATAAATAACTATTCTGACTCGTAAAACTATTATATTATTTATATTGAATGAATAAAATAAAATAATGTCATATAAATAATTACCGTGACTTGTAAAAATATGATATTATTTTTATTGAGTAAATCAAATAAAACATCTACTCACGTTTCCACCTAATAAATGTGCTGACATGTCTTCCAACGGCCGGCGGCCGCCGAATGTCGAGGAATTTTGAAGAACAGAGTGGCTATTGTTGTCTCGCTCTCACGCATTTGGTCCAAGGGGCCTTTTAATGTATGAAGGCAAGTGATACAAAATATAATACCCGATACCTATACACTTCGGTATAGTATTGAATTGTATTATTTACATTTTTACCGTAAATTCTTAGTTTTCATTTTAAAAAATTACAAAAATGTATTTTAAAACTTTTAATTTAAGATTACACAAAGTATTGGCTTAATTGTTCGATTAACTACCGAATTATCGGGATAAATATTGATGTGGGGGATCTAATCTTCCCACTTCGCCCAGGCTAGGTTAAAGGAAAATGAAACTTTTTTGAACATTATCAGAAAATATTGAGTAAATTGGATGGTTTAAGATACTAAAACGAAAATCGAATTCTTGCAGATTCACAGGGAATGTTGAAATATGTCAGCGATTTCAAAACTGGAAGGTGCAAACTAGTACAAAAGGATTCTTCTTTTATCCTTTGAAATATGTTTGTAATATTTTATGACATTAAGGTCCCAAATTTTTTTTTTAATCGTGGCCGTAGTAGTATAAAGTTTGGCAACCGCCGATGTAAGCAGGAGATTAAAAATAAGCCGGTCAAAAGTTTACATCCTATCTTCAAAACTTCAATGTTCATGTTAAAACAAAATTTATTAGACATGAGTTTTATGTATCATCTTACAACAAAATTAACACCACTAACAAAAAATATTTGTGTTACAGTGAAACAATTTGAAAAAGCTATGACACCTGATGAAAAATCTAAGCTCTATCAGGCAATAGACTACCAAGAAAATACCACACCCGCATATTTGCCTATAGAGTTTGTGGCTACCGAGTGTCATTTCACACTCAGCTGTCTGGTACTTAACGTGACTGACGATAAAACCGACATTCTCACATCGAGATTGAATCATGTCCAAGCTTCATTGGAACAGAGACCAAGCGCAAATGCTTTAAGGTAAAATAATTCTCATTTAGAATGTCATGGTGTCCACTATCATTATTTGTGTTTCAAATTCATTAAATATCCCAATTATTAATATGTACAGTAAAACCCTGCTAATTCTTACGCTGATAATTAGATATTGAATTTGAGATAATTTTAAATTTTTTTTAAAATTAGTGATGAAAAATTAACAATGTGTGTGATTTTTTGATTGCGTGCTCTCATTTGGAGTGTCCTTTATTTATAATAATTTCACGGTACCTTTTGGAATCCCCTTTATCTCTATATCGCTTATGATAAAACAATACCTCGTACTACAGATTTTACAGGGGAGGCAAAAATCTGCATATTACCTAGATTCTTTACAATAAATAGAATACGAGGAATTGCTTTAATGGAATAAGACACACAAATAATTGTTTTTAAGATACAAGCTTATCCCAGATTACATATTCACATATTTTAAAGACAAATACACAAAAAAACTTGATTATGACAAAAGTATGATATACGATTGTTTTATCTTGAGAGATATATTAAGTTGCGATCCCCAATTGAGGAATTCTGTGTACGCTTTCTTCAGTTGGCTGCCTTGATATGAGTGGACAGTTTAAGTTTTTAGTTATTTTCTTTATCTTTTGTTAAATTTTATGTACAAATGTGTTTGTGTTAAAATGTTTAATTTTCTTTGGAAGTACATAGTAATTATTGAATTATCTTATTATTTTATATATTTATGGATAATTGAGCCCTTGCCCGGAATAACGTTGTATCCAACAATACTCTCATTCCGAGAAAAATTGAAAAAATGAAACCAGTGACAATTTATTGCATTTTATATTTTAAATATAACAAACATATAATTCTTAACTAATCTCAATATAAAATAGGGAAAAAAGGCAATTAAATTTGAATCTATTGTAAAAAAACATGCTGAATCAGTGGAATAACGTTTTATAAGAAATTTTCACAAACAACGTTATTCCGCAAAACGTTTTTTTATTTATTCTGCTTTACTTAATAATGCTTTTTAAGAGCAGCGTGCTCATCTAACATGAATTCACAAATGTCATCGAGGTCCTTGAGCTTAACAGCCTTATTGGCAGTGGATTTGAATTCATTAAAGTTAGTTCCAGGCTCCCTAACTGCATGATTTTTTTCCATACAATAGCTAATCTTCCCCATCTTCCACAAAGAGTTGGTAGAAGGCTATAGGAGGTCCATGATACTAATTCTTTGTGGAAGGTTCTAGCTCTGTTTGTGATGGGATCATCAGTAGGTAAAGAGCTTTTACGGAACAATAAGTCTCTCGTACATACTATTACCTATCTCCGTCTGTTTGCTGAATATGGCATCGGACATTCAATTTCTCATGATTACTTTTTTTATTGTAATTCAGTAACCTGAATTCTGATTGAATATTTATATTGATATTAAAATGGAGAAAACATCCCGGATTCAAACATTTTTGGCTCAAATTCGACCCTACGAAAAAGAGCGAGGAATTAAATAAACTTTTTGTATCGGTATTATTTTAAGTTACGATATAAAGAGCACTATAATGCCAGCATTATTATCAAAAATAATGCCAGCATTATTATCAAAAAGCATTTAAAATATCAATATGGATAAATCAATTGAGTAAAATCGGTTAACGTTCGACAAAATAATACTGTCACATATGAAATTACAATATCAATCAGAACTGCCAAATCGTATACAACGTTACTCCACAAACATGTTCCGGCGGGTCAATTGCAGATTCGATAATATTTTTTCTGGATAAACACTCCTTTCCTGCATCCTTCAACTTATTGGCTTTGATATCTTTCCAGTTTAAAACATTAGATATTCGTTTTCTCCCTTTATTCATGTGAATTAAACCACGCTCCACGATATTGACGCGCGGCGACGCCATTTTGAGAAACAATGTACAACGTTCTTCCACAAACCAATAACTTTAAAATGCAGCCAGAAGCCTAAATATTTTTTCTTGACATATTATCTACCTTAAATGATGCATAATAACATACCCAACATAACTGCATCAATAACTCAAAATTGACATTTGTGTTGGATACAACGTTATTCCGGGCAAGGGCTCAATTATATTCCTAAGATGTGGTTTTATCAACTTGGATTATAGTTATCATTCGTAAAAACCATAGATTTTTACGAAAACAGGTTGATTGACGGTTTAAAAGGAAGATGACTATAATCCATGTTGATACGACCGGTATGCTTATGTTGGTCTGAGTCTGAATAAAAAGGAATTGAAAGTTAAAATTAAGTGGAGATGAGAATTATTAGATTTTTTCACATGTGAGAACAGAAAAATGACAATATTGAAAATTTAATACAGTAGAACCTCGTTAATTCGAATTTCAAGGGACCCAAAAATTTTTTTCGAATTATGCGGAACTCCGTTAATTCAAAATTTTAGGTATAAAAAAATCGCAATGCTACTGTGAAATTCGCCAAAAATCGTAAAACTCTTGAAAAAAACCCATTAATTTTGTTAAACTTATACTTATATTTAAAGAAATCATTTGAAAACGCAATATTTTTTATGTTAATGCAAAGATCGTGACATTTCTATTGCTAAGTAGGTACATATTGACATATTTGCTGTTCTCATTGCGAAATTTTTTTTTCTTTCCTTTTCTGTCACATCTGAATGGCCGTAATTAAAAATGTTTAGTTATACTTAAATTTATGGAACGCTTCCTCAATCGTCACATGGGTTTAACTTTTGATTCCACCTTTTTTCTGGCTCAGATCAACAGTGCACAGTTACGTAAAATAATAAGACAAGTCACTAATAACATTTCACAAGGAAAATTATATATTTTAATAACACAAACACAGTTATTAGAAAAAAAATCGAACTAGACAAATTTAAAAACATGAAAACCCTAGCATTAAGAGGTTAAAACGCGTTTAGGTATGAGGATTAGCGCAAGCGCCGCAAACGAAACTATCTGCACATATCAAGGCAACCAACTGAAGAAAGCATACACAGGATTCCCCAATTCTAGGGATCGCGACACAATATGTAGAGAAAAAGGGCATTCCAAAGGTACCGTGAATTGATTGTGAAATTCGCCAAGAATCGTAAAACATATGAAAAAATCAATTAAAAAAACCAGATATTACAAGAAATTTATTTCAAAAACGTAATGCTTATTATGCTAATACAAAGATTCCTATTACTAAAGAACACAATTTTCACTTGCGAAAAAAATCAAAATATTTTTTCAATTTAGTCTAACTTCAAAATTTTGAATTATGTGAACGAAAATGTATTGATTTATGGCGCAAGGGGCTAAAAAATATTTCGAATTACGAATTACCGGGTTTTTCGAATTATTGTGGTTAATCTACTATGAAATTGACTTGCAAGTTTTAAAATTTTCAAATTATGGCGAATTTCGAATTAACGGGGTTTTACTGTAATAGAAATGGCACAATCTTTACATTACCATAATAAATACATATTGTATTTCTGAGATGATTTTTTAAAGTATGTAAAAGTAAATAGGTTTTAAGAAATTAATTTTAAATTAGTTTTTCGAATATTTTAATAGTATTGCTAGTTATAATATTTGTTGGTAACCTGAATTTTCGATTAACTGAGACCCGTAAAGTAAAAAATTTTTTTTGGTCCCTAGAGTTTTGAATTAGTTAGGTTCTACTGTACAATATTTAACCTCACCATCCTTTGGAAATCAGATTTGTCAGGATGATGACGATTAAATATCATTTGTTAATCCGTGTGTCTATAGTTACAGCACAAAATTATAATATTAGGTCCTTACATATGAAATTGACGTTTAGTATGGGAGGAACATAAAGCCGATTTTTTTTTATTATAATATATTTATTTAATCAAAGTATGTACCATTGCTATCTATGCACTTTTGCCATCTCATAGGTATTTCATCGATCCCTTTACTAAAAAAACCATTCGGACGGGAATCAATAAAATCTTTGAAGGCGGTTTGGACTGCCCCATCGGAGTTGAATTTTTTCCTTTGCAAGAAGGTATCCAAATTTCTAAAAAAATGGTAATCTGTTGGGGCAAGGTCCGGAGAGTACGGTGGATGTCTTAGACATTCCAATTGAAGCTCCTCTAATTTGGTAGCCGTCTGTTGTGCAGTGTGTGGTCTAGCGTTATCATGAAGCAGCAGTGGCCTAGAGCGATTAACCAGCCTCGGTTGTTTAGCAGCTAGCTTTTCCATCATGGTTTGCAGTTGCTGACAATAGACATCTGCCGTAATAGTCTGGCCAGATTTAAGAAAGCTGTAGTGAACGACACCAGCACTAGTCCACCAAAAGCTCACAAGTAACTTTTTTGGAGTCAATTTTCGCTTGGGGCATGGTTTGGCTGGTTCGGCAGGGTTCAGCCATTGCGATGAGCGCTTCCGATTATCGTACAGGATCCACTTTTCAACACAGGTAATGATTCGATTTAAAATCCCTGCATTATTGTGCCGGTTGAGTAATGCAACGCAGCAGTCAACGCGCGTTTGTTGATTTGCTTCACTCAATTCGTGAGGTACCCACCTTTCAAGCTTTTCACCTTACCAATTTGCTTCAAGTGGATTAAAACAGTTTTATCACTAACACCGCAGCCTGCAGCTAACTCGGATGTGGTTTGCGATGGATCCGCTTCCACAATAGCCTTCAATTCTTCATTATCAACTTTGGTCTACGGCCGTCCACGGGGCTTGTTCTGCAGGTCAAAATTTCCAGAACGAAAACGTTGGAACCAAAAACGCACTGTGTTTTCTTTTGCGGCACCGTCGCCATACACATCATTAATCCTTCGAGCCGTTTCTGCAGCACTGGTGCCACGGTGGAACTCGTACTCGTAAATAACGCGATATTTCAAGTTTTTCATTTTGTAAACTGAGTGACGCAAAGAAAAAAACAATTGAGGAAAAAACAAATGAATTATAATTTTCAAAACACAAATACATGAGTAAATAGCTGTATAAATTTGGATTTGGAATTCCTAACCAAAGAGAAGATATTTGAGATCAAATTTGCCAGTACGGCGAAACCTCAATTTCATATGTAAGGACCTAATATAAAAATGAAAACAGAAGTAATCTTGGCATAATTTATTTTTATTGAAAGGCTGAACCTGTCCTAGATTCAAAAAAATATTTAAAATTTAGCTTTATGTGTACATTTTCAGGGTTGTTGTGCGCATGCAGGAGTTCACAGTTAGCGGTGTAGAGCAGAAAGGCATGACTCCCCGTCTCGTCACCTCTAAGCAGATAACACCGGGAATTAGTCTGCTTGATGTGTTGTTTGAAACCAATCCACTAGGTAAGCCATAATAATTTATTTACGTATTATGTATGTATATTACTCATATTTAAAGAAAGTAAAGCCATGTATTCACTAGGGGACAAATCGCGAAACATACCGCGCGGCATGTCGCATCAACATCTACGCTCATGTTTCGGGGACATTGATGCGGTCATTTGACGTGTTGACTCACCGGGACTCGCATATCACTTGTCGCCCGATGAGATTATGTTGACAGCTGCGTATCTCTTTACACTTGCCGCCCGATGAGGTTATGATGACAGCTGCGTATCTATTTATTTTAACGAGTTTATCGAAACGTAAGAGGAGAAAAAGGTGGTAGGTGCGAAATTATTTACTGTAAGGAGAAAGAAGGATGGATATTCTATGCGATCTTCGAATGTCTGACGGATCTATTTTCAATTTACTCGAATGACAACAACTGATTTTGACAATTTATTACAAATAATCGGGCCTTCCATAGCCAAGCAAGACAATATTAAGGAACGCTGTTGGCCCTCACATCATTTTTATCATTCATACAATCGTATCTAAGTGGAAGGCAACAAAAGGTCAGAATCAATAACTATTTGTCACATTGGGAGTACCGCATGGTGCCCATCTGGCACCTCTTCTATTCAATTTACTTATAAACGATGTTGTAAATGTATTCACATATACTCACTTTTGGCTCTTTGCCGACGATAATAAGATTCTTAAAATAATTAACACTACCCATGACTGCCTACTCCTTCGATTTGATATTGACTCCTTTGACAATTGGTGTAAAGTAAACGGCCTAGAACTTAACATAAATAAATGTAAAATAATGTCATTCTATAGATCAAAAACGCCTATTTCTTTTGACTACAAAATAGAAAATATAAAATTGGATGTAGTTAAGTCTATCAAGGACCTCGGAGTTATTCTGGACTATAAACTTACATTTAATGAACAAATAGATTATACGATAAATAAATCCTTAAAACTCTTAGGCTTTGTCAACAGAATGTCTTCTGATTTCACAAATACTCACACGATCAAAACTCTTTACTGTTCACTTGTACGTCCTATCTTAGAATATGCCTCTGTGATTTGGTTTCCCTTCTATACAAACCAAACAAGTCACATTGAATCCGTGCAACATCATTTCTTAAGAAAAGTCGCATGGATGATGGGCTTGGATAGAGGAGACTACTCGTACAGTGAAATTGAGTCAATGTTAAAAATTTATAACCTCCAAAAACATAGAGAAAACACTGACTTAATCACCATATTCAAAATATTAAACGGCCACACTGATGTGCCTTCGTTACTGGGCCAAATAAAATTCAATATCCCTTCCCGTAGACTCAGAGATAATGAACTGTTGTTCCTTAGCCATCATAGAACCAATTATGGATTTCATGGTCCCATGTCACGGTTATGTCGTCTTATAAATTCAAGACAGGATCTGGACTTCTTTGGTGTAAGTCTTTCCAGATTTAAACAATCTCTGATTAGATAGTCCAGACCTCGTCTCCATCTTGTTAGTAATTTTCATTTGTCTTTGCTTTTGTATTTAAATTGCTATAATTTTTATTATGATGTATTATATATTGTTCTTTTTATGTATTATATTTTATTAGACTATGTCCGTTAATATCAATAAAAAAAATAAAAAAAATAATTTTATTTTTATATTCACGGTTTGAAGTGTCCCACAAAATTGTACGGCGATGACAATAATTTTGTTTCCCCACAAATGTCAGTTGACAGATACAACCTCACTTGTATGCATGCGCATTCACTTGTAAACATACCACGTGATACTGACGCGCAGCCTGATGTCCCCGTGAGATCGCTCGAGTACCATGCGCATGGCAACGTTTCCGCGGCACGTAGAAATGCCCCGCTATGTTGTGCGCAATGTCGCGGAACAGTACGCGAAGTTGCAACGTCACGTAGACTATGCCGCGCGTGATGTTGAGAGATAATTTGTCCCCTAGTGAATACATGGCTTAATGTTAAATTAGCAAAACTTTACTGTGTGTACTAGTAATTTATTCTTTTTATAATTTATATTTTATACATATTACATATTGGATAATTATATTGTATCTGCTTGTGTTTCGGGATTCATTGTGGGGTCTATCATCTGAGGTATAGGTCTTTTTCAAATAAGCTTGCCATTGAGCTAGTGTGGGTACAGTGTGTAATACGCGCATTGTTTTGTTGTGTTAAGAATACAAGAGGGGCATATCCGTAAACTTAACGCAACGAAACAACGCGTGTATTACGCACTGTACCCACACTAACTCAATTGCAAGATTATATAAAAAGACTTATAAAGGATCTAATCTTGTAGTGAAAGTGATAGAATATCAGGAAAGTAAATTAGATACATATATGCATTATAATACAAATACAGATTATTCTTGGAATTCTGAGATTTTTTTAAAAATATGTTATTTGTCTCATTTTTAAAGCAGCATTGTCTTATTTTTAAAGCATGAACTACAATCCAGTGTAATTTAACATATAAAAGTATTTTAACCATCAATATTTTACAACTTTTAATTTCTTTTATTTATTTAATATTACATACAGCTTTATTACAATTTTTTTTCCTAGTCTAATAAAACTATAAGGAAAAATACATTTTATCGCTACCTCTCCAAAGAGAGAGAAACTCTTTTGCTTGGAGAGGGAATAATATTTTCTTTATAAGTGTGTAAGATCTTGTTGTTTTGTTTAGATGGCAAATGTGGACAGCGCATCAAGGTATCTGCTAGACCTCTTCAGATGGTGTATGATGCCGAAACTATTATAAAAATAGTAGAGGTCTTCAAACCTCCAGCGGAATCATCCGCTCTATCCCAGTAAGTTGTATTAAGCAAAGTCTTCATCACTTCCAAAACTCAAATTTGGTTCATAATTTTATTTATTTATAACTTGAAATATTTTTATAATTATATTGTTTTTGCATTTCAGATTGCAAGCAGCTGCTGAAAGTAGACTGTCCAATCTAAAGGAGAAATCATCACTGGGTTTGCAATATGCCGTCAGCCAACATACGCTTGTTGATATTGATATTGACATTTGTTCTTCGTACTTAATCTTTCCACATTCCGGAATATACACCAAGTAAGCATTTGCATTTTTTAAAGTTTGAATTACTTTACAATTAATTGATATTTGCCTTTTAAAAATATGCATATGTATAACGCACTATTTTAATAATTAATGTAAAGAACTTTGTATATAACCTCTCGAGTTTATTACATATTTAAAATTATCCAGTTTCAGAACTGAATCTGTTCCTTCAGGATAGTTTGAAAAACTGCTCTGATAAAAATGTAAAAGTAACCAAATCTAAATAAAAATTACTGTTAACTAATTTTACAGTTAGGGGAATCTTTTTAAATAACATGTTAAAATTAAAATTATCTTTTTAAACAATGCATTAAAAATATGTTAATTTACATTTTTTCATTTTTATCATTGAAGTTTTAACATAATTTTGTTGGTGTATGATGAGTTTGAATTAAATTAATAGGAATGAAGCATGTGCAGTTGTCAACTTTGGTGCCATCAATATAAAGTCAGCACCGAGATCAGACAAAGCTCTCAATGTTCATCAGCTGTTCAAAGAAGGTGCCGATGATGAAGAGATTTTCAAAGAGGCCAGCAAACATTCCTACGATAGATTTGTCTTGGAGTTGAAAGAAATGCAGGTGAGTTTTGTCAATTGAATAACATAAATATATGGATGTATATTTCTCTATCCCCGTTTTCGCAATTGTGTTTAATTGGTCCTAAATCATATCAAAATTATGATAAAGCCATTACACTGTAATGCCAGACTATTTATTATTTTAGTTACCAATCATAGTTACAATTGAATACCAATCACTGTCCCAATAACAGTTTAGCTCATCACCACTATTTGACGTAAATGATATGTATTTTTTATCACAATATGATTGAATAAAATCAATAATGAACTTTGTATAGTCACTTGAGTTTATTAATTTATCCAACTAATTTCGGAAACTATCCTATTGTTTATCAGGATGATAAAAATTAATCCTTAACTAAAATGATGATCTTTTGTTTATAAAATGAAAAAATTGTAAATAATTTTAAAAAATCTAGCACTCAACTAACAAAAATAAAGATGATGAAAGGTATGGAAAAATGATTATAACTATATGTTGTAAATTATTGGACATATATTTGGGATAGGATTAAATTGAGTTGTTTATTTATATTTTGATTTCTTTTAGATGTTTTACATGCTTATTGCTAATGTTTACAAATTATTTAATTTAAGGAAAACATTATTTACTAGTGAAATAACTAAACTCAATTTTTTATCAAAAGTTTAATCATTTTCCAATAAATGATTCGGAAATTTAAAAAACCCGCGATTATTAAATTCTCTTGTTTTTCCAATCTTAAAAGCAGGACAATATTTACTACTAAGTTTGTACACATATATATTATAGATGTCTCATAGAGATAAACTTATGTTTTTTATGGAAATGTACCTACATTTATACCTATGGTAGTCTTTTGGTATTCATAGGGCTTACGATTTATCGGCTTAAGTGATCACTTTACACAATGCAACGTTCACTATTTCCACTCATGATAGGATACCACATCTATCAAATTTTTGGAAGTTGTATATATATTTAAGTTTTTACAACCCGTTTCATGTTTGTTGTAATTATCATTAGCGCAACCGGCATCCAAAGCTTTTTCATTCCCCTTAATTAACCACTGATGTCACTTATAATAATACCTACATTCCCATAAAAAACATTATTTCGTCTCTATGAGACATATATTATATATATTGATTAATGATGTCCCTGGGACAAAATCCAGTACTGTGTTCTGAAAAATTTGAACAAACTCAAAATATTATTTTTACACGTAGTTTGTCTTTGGTAATTTTAGGTCCTGGTGGCAGAAAAAGGTGAGGATTGGAAGGCGAATATATTGCAATCTGAAGCCACTCCACTCCACTTGCTGCAGCCGACAACTCTAAAAATTGAGATAGACAAGTGTCTCATCACTGATGATCCTCGACTTCCAAAGGTCAAAGTTGCGGGACACTTGCCGCATATTGGAATCAACATTTCAGAAGACAGGTATTTCCTATTGTCATATTTAATGTTTCAAATTGGTCAATAACCTCGCAGTAGTGATGGGTCTGCTCTGTACTCACTACTACAATGTAGTACTACATTACATTGGAGTGTACACTTCACACTACAAACTACAGTTTTGAACACTACTAAGTAATGAAGAATTTTTTGGAAATCAAAATAACCCCCCCCTCCCATGGTTTGAAAAATTTTGGGATTGAATGAATAAATTTTTGGAAACTGAAACAACCCCCCCTCCCCCCCATGTTTATTTTTCTAGTAGTACCTACACTTTTCAAGAAGCACTTCTTGCAGGTCATTACAATTTTGTAGTACCACAATTACTTCACTTCATGCAGTTTTTACTACAAATGTAGTGTACACTTTGTAGTCTTCAAACTGGTGAATGTGTGTGTGTTGTAATCTTCATAGTCTTCATTTTGAAATGTAGTTTTTCCCTTTGCTACCTCGCAGCTTGTTTGTTACACTTTCTGAAAAACTTGAATATTCTTATATTAAATATGTATTATCATTTATTATATATATATTCTGT
The DNA here is from genome assembly GCA_016648135.1 of Agrypnia vestita. Classification (NCBI taxonomy): domain Eukaryota; kingdom Metazoa; phylum Arthropoda; class Insecta; order Trichoptera; family Phryganeidae; genus Agrypnia; species Agrypnia vestita. The sequence goes on from JADDOH010004690.1 coordinate 166,329, forward strand.
AGTGAATTTTTTATGTTTTTGCGAAACATAATATATTTTTTCAAATATTTTACCTGAATTTTTTGATTACAGGTTAATTACATTGATAGAAGTTCTTGTCAGTGTTCCTTTGCCCAAGGACGAGCAGGCTGCCTCACTTAAGGTAAAACATAATATGAATTTTTCTTTCTTCTTATACTTACCTGTACTCTAATCATTCTGCTCTAATTGGTTCCTCAGTCACATTCAAATCATTAAGATCGCGACTGACTGTAGCTATATATATATGTTGCTCACGTTGCCTGGTCCTCATACTCGTAGTTCTACTATCTGTGTATGTTTTGTCCCACGTTTTGTTCTCCCTTCATGGCACATGTCTATTTGAGTAGAATTTTAAGTTATTTTCTTGCACTGTCTACAATTTTCAATTAAATTTTTTAAAAGTAGTAGTGAATTAAACTTTATAATACACACACATTGTTCCTCTCGAAACTATAGTAGTAACAAAATAAATTGATGTGAATGTGTAACAAAGAAATTAACCCATTCCATGCGTTAAAAAATATATCTGACATCTTTCATACGCATCGCCATTTGGCGGCATTATATTTTATGACTTTAAACAAAGATAACGCTCTAAATTTATTAATTGTTTATAATCAGTCGATGATTAAAGTATTTAAGTATCGTCAAGGACACAAAGGAACACTGAAATCTTTCAAATATTTAAAAAATAACGTAAACAAAATTTTATGTGGGACGACATAACACCGGGCGACGCCAGCACCATAATTGGTGGTATTTATATGTACCAGAGTGAAGTGGTGTTTTGCGCGGGCACTGATTTTTAACAGTATTTACAGTTCACAAAATCTTAATATTTTTAAAAGTTTTTCAAATCGTGAAAATCAACAATTTTTGGCACACATTGGTACATTACATTCTAAACACATAAACTGAGTTTGTTTTCTAATTTTATTTTTGATACTGGAAGTTTAAATAAGGGTATTTGTTTCTAATAAAAACATATAATTCCTTAATACTTCAAGAGATTTTAATAATAAAACAAAACACAAATTTAAGAATTATCGATCGAAACAATTTCCAAAGTTGGAATAAAATCCCACTTTTCTTAACACAAATAATTTTTAATGTAATCATTCAATTATTATTTTTAAACATCAAAACTATCACAAACATAAAAGTCACTTGAGAATGAATTATGAATCGATTTATTTTGGTTTCTGATAATATTTCGTTTCGTCTAAAAAAAGCCCCGTGCAGAACTCTACTAAGATACAGAGTCTACTGAGGTACGCGCGAAAACCGGCGGGAGATTTTGAATAACTGAATCATATTCTGCTGCGTTAGGACATTTATTATTTCGGGTTTGTTTATAAAATCACTAACAATCTTTGACAAATATTGAAAGATCTCACTAGTGTAAAAATCCAAGATATTTTTGAAACCATTTTTAACGCTCCACCGTGCACGTGTACGCGGCAGTAGCGAGCGAAACTCGGCGACTCAGATATGAATCGTCCGCGCTGTGGGCACGTATGGCGCGACTCATATATGAGTCGCCCGCGGGCAATGGGTTAAAAATATTCAAGGAATTTCAAAAAATCCATTTATATTATTAAATTATTAAATGTAAAATAAATAATTTGTAAATCGAGAGAAATGCTATGAGGATTTAATATCAATACCTCCTACTAACTTTGAATCCAAACAGGTTTTTTTGTGAGGTGGAAAATAGCAACTAAAATAAGAACATCACTAAATGATGAAATAAAAAAAAAGTTGCAATTTAAGTCTTAAAATATTCAGTGGATTTTTTTAGTATTTTTTCATTTTTTTGTTTTTTACTTTTGTGCAGTTATTATTATATTTAAATTTTGTTAACACTTTACGTTAATGCACACATGTCCATATGTATAATACTAGTAAAATAAAAAATCTGTTCCAACTCTCATTTTTTCTAATAATGTAAACATTTGTCCTGGGAATGAAAATTGCCAGCACCGTGATCCCGGTTCTGAAAAAATCTCCAGGATCGTACGCCCTAGTCACGATGTAGAGTAACATAATTGATAATTATTTTGCATATTGTCTTCCAGATTGCCGAGTCTATTCGCTCTTCCAGTTTGTCCATGTTGAAATATTTTGATCCCGCTGAAAATAAGAAACGTCAAATAGTAAAGAAGGCCAACGCTCCCTTGGAAGAAGATTTTGTACAGCTCACGGAAGTTGAAGCCAATTTTGTCATGGGTGGTGAGTCTTGGCATCTCATTAAAGTTCTGTTTATAAAAATAGCTACTATTGTGAACTGCGGATTATGTTATGTCCCAAAATAACATGTCTTTTATTTTATCCATTTTCTGCCCTTTAATAAAAAAATTGTCCATTATTGAGTCGCCGTTTTAGTTTTGTAAAAAATCTCTAGTCTGGTAGAAATTCACTGTAATTTATTTCTTAAATATCTTTGAAATTAGGTGTAGTAAAGGGTGTTTTTCTTTACAGGTACAGAACTTTAAAATGAAATAAAACAAATAAAAATCTTGACAGGCCATGGTATTGCACTATTGGAAAGATAATTTAATGCTGTTAGAGTTTAAATGTATAGTTTTTACAGGTTTGTTTTTGAATTGGAAACACTTTTTCCAGAGACAGCCAATTTGACAGCTAACAGCTGATTGGTGTTGTCATGAATAAACATATGCCAGAATAAACGCTTGCAATTTGTGCAAATTTATTTTGAGAGTGGTTGTATCGTAATCATATTTAAACACTAATGGCATCAAAATATCTTTCTAATAAAGTCACAGTTTTTATCACAATATTTATGAATTTAATTTAATTTTAATATTCTATACCTTTAAAAAACACCCTATATAACACTATGTTATAAGTAATAAAGCTCCAGTTGATTTTTAATTCACATTGATTACATAATTTATTTGGTCATCTCTAAAATATATATGTATGTACTTCATTATACTGAATACTTATATGGAACTTAAATATTTTTCTTCTTCAGAATTTATGCTTTGCGTGATGAGAAAAACTTCAGACTCAACTAATAAGGAAAGTGGTGATGAAATGAAGAAATTCCTTTCATTCGGTCTGAACGGTCTAGAGCTAAAGGCTGTGCAGAGAACCCTGACCCTGGAAGCAAGCGCCAGCCTCGGCGGTGCTGATCTAATTGTCTACCATTCAGCCATAGCAGAACCGCTTCACCTGGTCCGCACTCCTCGAGGAGAGGATGATTTTAGACAGTACTTATTTACTGTCAAATATTGTAATGTAAGTTAAAAATTGTACTTGTTTGTGCAAATAATTATTGTATCATTTTTCTGTCATGTCAATCTCGATGTTTGTTCGATCTGCGGCCATCCGGAGTGACTACCCCCTGACTAGATGGTTTGGAACGCGACGACACTTCGGTCCACTTCGCATTCTGAATTCAAAACATCGGCAGATAATTTTTACACATCGCATTCCTTTTGTTTTGTAAAAAATAATATATTGAAAACTTCGCCATCACGTTGTGAATTGTATTTCCGCTAATTTTAAAATCAAACCTCTGTGTTTTGAGCCGCTCACGCGAGTACGCCATATATAATATAAATTGAAGAGACATTTTTCGCGTTACCTACTACCTACACCTACAAGTGCATGAAAAACAGCGCGCCTATCGAGAGGAATTTTTAAAAGAAAAATAACCGCAAGAGAGAACGCCGCAGTTGTGTAGGAGGTCCAGGATCCAGCCTTTCATCTGGTGAGTCAGTGGAAGTTATTTTTGGGTGGTTTTCTGGTTTTACATTTGTCCTGGTTGACTTGTTAGTTTGAATACAATTGTTATTTGCATAAGCGATTATCTCCCTGGAGCTGACCTATTTACACGGTCCAGCTTCAATAATCGCCCCTTTATCATTCAGTACTCATAATTACAAATTTGTTTTCAAAGTAGTCATAATGATTCACAATTAAATCATACCCGGAAGATCCACTAGATCGGTTGAGACCTTGAGCCTTTCACACTGTAATACCAACTCCCGGCAAAACTCTTTTATATATCGCTCGTCTAATTTGTTCAACTCTATAATCAGCGACTTTGATCTTTTCAATTCATCGATCTATGAATTTAAAACTCTTGGATATTCACCTCGGTCATAAACATTCTTATTTTTCCTCTTCTTTAATCCATCTTCTTTCTTTTGAACTGATTTCATATTCTCCTTTTACCTCTAATTCTTTGACTCCCATAGTTTGTTTTCTTTGTTCTTCTCTTGTTAGTTTCCCATAAATAAATAAATAAATAAAAAAATAAATAAATACCGATTGTGTACAAAATTTTATAATTCTTTTATTTTTTTAGGTGAACAAGAAGTGTCCAGATTTTCATAGTCGTTATGGATCTGTTGAGCAATTGATAGAGCTTGACTTTACGATTCTACAGCTGATGCTTCACCAAGAAGGCATCCAACAGCTAATGGTTGTCGCTGGTAACTATCAGGTATCAACTATTTTTAACTATACGCATTATCTATTTGATTAAATTGTAATATATAATGATGGCCATTATTAACAATGATTTTTTCAGGCAAGGTTAAGCGCAGTGCAGGGGGTAAATGATCGTTCAGCAACAGCAGGAACTCCTCTGTCAACCATTCTTGAAGATGAAGAAATGTCCTTCCCCAAGCCCAAAACTGCCCTTTGTGAGTAAAAATATATTTCTTTAAGAATATATTGTAAATAAGTAAGAAACAATTTGGCCTTGAAAGCCACTGCACCCTCTACTTTGAATGGAATACTATCTTTTACTTCTCTCCACTTGCCGTCCATTTGCTGCTATCACAAAGGTTTTTGGAATTTACAAGCATTTCACCACCTAGCATCAGCAGAAGCAGAGATTGGTGAATCACCCGTTCAGTGTTTATTTTTTTTTCCCGTTTATTTCCTGTCCATTAAAACTGTTATATTCTCGGTATGATTTATCATTAATGTAATGTTCTTTCTCGTGTGTATGTTGAAGAACCTTGATGCTCGGAATTCCAATGGTTTATAAGTGAAAAAAGTTCAGTTATAGTACAATAGGAATAGTGTTCATGTCGTGGTGGCTACGTAACGAGAGAACGCGCAAAATGGCGTCTCTCGCTTTATAACATTCACTCTCTCTTTCTTCCATGCCGTCTGTTACTCTCATTCATCAGACAGACGTCACTCAACTTACAATTAAGAAAAAATGCAGAAACTGCAATTAAATGCCACTAATAGAATATACATCTTGCACAAAAATAGCTTCCCAAAATTACAATATTAAATAAGATGTCCAAAAAGTCTTAACAATTGTACTCTTACATGCAAGTAGCACCCGTATGATCCACAAATGCCTCTATTTCAATAAATCATAATATTGAAATGTTGATGTATTATAGATTCACAAAAAATTTAATTACAGTGCTCTTGTATTACAATTTCAGCCAAACGCAAAAAGAGTGCTCAAGTGGAAACTATCGGTTTGAAGGTTAACATGGTGATGGAGCAAGTCGGAGTAGAGATAGCAACGGCAGAGCGATCGTTGGCTCTGATGGCTGTAACAGGGCTCAAAGTGGGACTCATCATGAAAAATTCATACACGCAAGTCAATGCCACTCTGCAGGATATCAGAGTAATCGATCGAAATCCGGCTACCATACACACACAGGTAAATCATTAATTTCTGCATACTTAATTTATGATTCTGTGGACCAAAAGTGGAAGTAGAACCCCGTTAATTCGAAATTCAAAGTACAAAAAAAAAATTTTGCAATGCAATTGCGAAATTCGCCAAAATTGCAAAACTCATGAAAAAAGGCATTAATTTTCTGTAATTTCTGTAACAAAAAACGTCTGTATTTTTGCATATTTCAAGAAATCATTTCAAAAACGCAATATTTATTACGCGAATACCAGGGGCATGCAGTAAGAACAAGAAGTGTGGATTTTATTTAAACGTATATTTGGAAAAAAAATCAAAATTAAATATTTATCTGGCAGTATAATATGAAATATTAAAATCTTAATACAGTAAAAGCTCTTTAATACGAAATTCAGGGGACCGAAATTCAACAAAAAAATTCGAATTTCGAATTAGGGAAGTAGAATTAGTAGGAAGTTTGTAAACCATCAACACACTTTCTAAACATTTCCAAGTGTACAAACAAATGCATTTTTTAACATGTAAATTCAAACATATTTATTTGGCTAATGTTGCATTCATTTTTGTCAGTTGTTTCAATAAAATTAAAATAAATTACATTGATATGTGATCTTGAGCCATCAATTCAATTTTAAAACAGAAAAAATGAAATCAGCAAATATTGTACATCACTTCTCAGCGCTTTTCAATTTTGGCGCGATTTTTTAGAATTGTTGAAACAGTCGAATTGGCGATATCATATTTTTTCGCAATCTATTAATCGCCGTTATTCTTAATTTTCCTGTCCACATCTTTAATCAAATCCATTTTCATAGAAATAGTTAAAGTTTTGTACGCGCTGCGAACTAACGCTATTATAATTTGAAACGAAACACTAAGTAAAAATAAAATGCGAAAATAACTAAAATCTAACACGTGAACGTAATAAAATATCTAATATTCTTCACACTTATCAAATAACACAAAATATATTAAAATCGTAAATGAAGAGACTAAGATATCGAAAGTTTTCACGGAAATCACAGATATAAAAGCACAAAAAAATCAATGCTGCAATGTTTTCACGCGATATATTTTCAATTCGAATAAAACACGAAGATGTAACAATTTAAGGGTACGCGCGCACTAGCGTTTTTTCGCCGCGCGGCGAAAAAACGCTGCGGCATAATGTCGCACCGCAGTGTTGTGACAAAGGGTTTTGAATCGTAGTGCGCGCACTTAGCGGCAAAATAACGCAAAATGTTACAACTTTCTTGCGGCGCGGCGGTCATCGGCAAAAAAACGCATCTTTTTCGACGCGCACTACGCGCTGTTTCGCTGTACCATATAATATTTTATGTGAAAGAACAATGGCCACAAGCAATAATTCTGCTGATCTGGATGAAGATTTTAATATTGAAATGCTAATTAGGAAAGTTGAGAGAAGACCACCATTGTACGATATTAATCCAAAAGAATATAGTGACAGAAATATTAAACATTTCTGAATGGAGTATTTTTATATGTGATAGAAGGTCCAACTAGTTTTAAAAATTCATAAAAACATTTTTTATTCATTCTATAATATTGGAAGAATTTTTCGGGGTAATCGTTAAGTTCACCAAATATTTTAAAGAACTGCCCGTTGTTCAAATGATCAGCGGCATTATGACGCAGTGCGCGCGCCTGCTGTTATCGCCGCGCGTCAAAATGTCGCAGTGCGCGCGCCTGCCGTTTACGCCGCGAGTCAAAATGTCGCAGTGCGTGCGCCTACTGTTTACGCCGCGAGTCAAAATGTCGCAGTGCGTGCGCCTACTGTTTACGCCGCGAGTCAAAATGTCGCAGTGCGCGCGCCTGCCGTTTACGCCGCGAGTCAAAATGTCGCAGTGCGTGCGCCTACTGTTTACGCCGCGAGTCAAAATGTCGCAGTGCGTGCGCCTGCTGTTTACGCCGCGAGTCAAAATGTCGCAGTGCGTGCGCCTACTGTTTACGCCGCGAGTCAAAATGTCGCAGGTTTTTTTGCCGCGCGGCGAAAAAGCGCTAGTGCGCGCGTACCCTAAAACTCCAAAACCGGCGACAAAACTTCAACTAATCTCGTCTTTTGGCGAGATATCGTAAAACATCTTTACCCTGCGCGCTGCCGTCGGCCGGTCGGGGATGTTTTATGACTTTTTATACTGTCATATAGATCATCAAAGGCCTGTGAGGGCCCTGAGCGGTCATTCCCTCAGCGTAGGTATAAAAAACACTAGCAAATGGTTAGCAAATGTTAACATTTACATAAATGACTTCGTGTCAAATTTCATAATTTTCTCTGAAATTTTTTTCGTATTTGGAATTAGCCATTTTTTCGAATTATAGGAAGCATTTTGTATGAAAATTCATTTGAGGGGGATAAAATATCATAAAATTTTTCGAATTATACCGAATTTCGAATTATAGTTGTTTGTATTAACGAGCTTTTACTGTAATATGTTATGACAAGAATGTTACGAGATGTATCTTTTATTTCGTTTCTTTTCAAAAAATATGCTTAGTAAAAAGACAAGCCTCTTGTTCTCACTGCACGCCCCCGGCGAATACAAAGATTCCTATTTCTATTATGCTAATACAAAGATCGTAACATTTTTTTTACTAAAGTTCCCGATATTGACATATTTGTTATTCTCACTTGCGAAAAAATCAAAAGATTTTTTCAATTTTGTCAAATTACAAAAAAAATTTGAATTATGTGATCTAAAATGTATTTATTTATGGCGCAAAGGGCTAAAAATTATTTCGAATCACGAATTACCGGGGTCTTCGAATTATCGGGGCTAATCTACTGTGAAATTAACATTTTGGGACTTATGGGTTTAAAAATTTTTAATTACGGCGAATTTCAAATTATCAGAGTTTGAATTAACGAGGTTTTAGCATATAACTTAATCAACTAATCTTAGTCGGCAATCGCCATAATATAGAAATATTATTGTGATCCATCATACGGATGATCACACATCAATTATTTTGGTCCTTTACAAAAACTACTTTCATTCGTCTTTTTCTTTACTTTTAGATTTTGTCTATTGTTGGAGGAGACGCTCTGACTTTGCAATTGGTTTTGTATAATATGGAGCATTACGCAAATGTTGATAGCAATGATATGACAATTGATGCGCAAATTAGCTGTATAAGAATTGTTTTTCTTAATTGGTTTGTTACATCTATGTTGGTAAGTTATGTAACCTTTTTTTTAATGTATATATTATTATTATTTTATATGTATTAATTTGAACACATTTATGTAAGGTTTAATATAATAATAAATAATATCATTTTAGTGTTTTCTGAACAACTTCCAAACTGCGGTCGAAGCCATCAAGAATGCATCAGCTATGGCAGCGGAATCAGCTAAGGCCAATGTTCAGAATGCCTATGAGAAAGCAACAAAAGTTGCGATGCATATTCGCTTGAAGGCCCCTATAGTTATTGCACCGGAAAACTCGCAGAGTCATTTTGCTGTCATGGTGGACTTGGGTTACATCACGATGACAAATAAATTCATTGAACTGGATGTAAATGTATGTAGAAAAGAAGTTCATTTCGATTCTGATGATAGAATTTTCAAAAATGTCTTTTCTTTTGCCATTATTAATTTATTATTTACATAAATCTATTTTATTTATATTTTACAGGCCGAACATCCCGCAGTCGTAGATGAGCTGACATTGGCTCTGGATCAATTCAAATTATCTCGAGTTCAACTGGCAACTGATCTGGATGACGTGAACAGTGAGAAGATGCTTCTTCAACCGACTACCTTCAAACTCATAGTCAAACGGAATTTATCTTCATGGTACAGCAAGATTCCCGATATTGATATGTCTGGTAGGATGAAAGCTATTAAGGTATAACATTAATATAATTTTTTCATTTTATTCTAAATAAAAATATGTTACATATATTAAACAAGCTATTTTTGTTCTTCTGTTTAATAAATCATAAATTTGGTTTGACTTGAAAATTTTCTTCACTTATTAGTTAGTTATAAACAATAGTTGTACAGATGTCATCAAGCATTTTAAGCATCACATCCGAGAAAATGAAAAAATATATGTTTTGAGAAATTAAATTCTACCTATGTATTTTTAAATAGAGAATACCTAATTTTATCATACCTACTTGTTACTTGTGCTTTATTTAAATGGAAACATAATAGCTTTTGGTAGAGATTCCACTCCATCTCAATAATTGAATTGTTGTTCGAAGTTGATGGATTTTAAAATTCTGATGCCATAATACCAATAAGTACAAAATGTATTAAGATTTTAAATTCACGCATCAGGATGAAAAATTGTTGATTATTTTCCATATATCCCAATCTAGCATCATCTGATTATGGTTTGATTAGATTTATGCAGCATTATTTATATGGAAGAAAATTTAATAGCGTTAGTGAAATAGAAACGGCCCTAACAGAATATTTTGCATCAAAGCTTAGGAGTTTTCATAAATGAGAAATTAAAACTTGCATCTATCAATGGAGAATAAATTTTAGTACAGTGTTGTTAAAATAAATTGGTTTATAAAAAATTTCTAAAGTATAAAAGAAATGTTAAAGAATAACTGAGGGCTATCAAAATAAGGCTTGTACAAATTATCTCAGAGCTGCACAGCAAGTTTGCTGCAGTTATAGATGCTAATTCAGTGATATATCCACATAGTGAATATTGTTAAATTATCCAAGATATCAATGGTTTATTTTTTCTTTTACACTCAGCTCAAAGACATAGATGCTAATTCAGTGATATATCCACATAGTGAATATTGTTAAATTATCCAAGATATCAATGGTTTATTTTTTCTTTTACACTCAGCTCAAAGTTGCAAATGAAGATTTCAAAATGGTGATGAAAATTTTATCGGAGAACTTAACTGAAGGCACCCAAAAGAAAGTAGAAGCTGCACCAGTTGAGCCTCCCCGTCTCAAGTCCAGCATCAGTATTGAGTCACGGGGAACTCAGCTGAGGAAGTCAGAGATGGCCACATACTCTGCCAAGAGAAAAGAGTCTGACGTCCAAGCACCCACCAAGACAGTCATGAATTTCACTTTTACAATGGATAGTCTGACAATCGAAATGATGACTAAAGCCCCCAAAACTGTGAGTTTTTATATTTTAATTTATTTTATAATATGAAGGGTATAAAAGTAAAGGCAGCAATATCTCACTGACGTTTTTCTGAGATAAATACAAAAAGCCTGTCACTACTCTAGTAAATTTTTCCTGGACTCTATGAAACCTACATCTAATTAGAAATAAGTTATTAAAAGCAATTGCCTCCTCAGTTTTCCATTTAATATTAAATTTTTTCATATGGATATTACTGTGTTTGCCACCAAATAGTGGATATTGCTGTTTTTGCTATTTAAATAATTGGATATTGCTGACTTTGTTATGATGTTTCAGTCCAAAATCGACATCAATTCTCACATTAATGTGAAGCAGCCATTTTGTCTCGTGACACATCCTTGGAAATTGGTTGGTTCAAGCGGATATTGCTGCCTTTGCTTTTAAATATTAATTTGGAAACATGATTTTGGAAGGGATACAGCGATATTTCTTGATAATATAAACTTTATAGATAAATGGAAAAAAATTCTTATGAAATCTTGAATACAGTACATTCTAAGAATGTACTGTCTTTTCACTACTTATTTTTGAAAATATAAACATATTTCGGGGCCAATGTTCCCTTCATTTGGATACAACGTATACTAAAAAATTAAAAATCTAAAATCAAGGTATATACAGTAAAAGCTCTTTAATACGAAATTCAGGGGACCGAAATTCAACAAAAAAATTCGAATTTCGAATTAGGGAAGTAGAATTAGTAGGAAGTTTTTAAACCATCAACACACTTTCTAAACTTTTCCAAGTGTACAAACAAATGCATTTTTTAACATGTATTTTTAAACACATTTATTTGGCCAATATTGCATTCATTTTTGTCAGTTGTTTCAATAAAATTAAAATAATTTACTTTGATAAGTGATCTTGAGACATCAATTCAATTTTAAAACAGAAAAAATGAAAACAGCAAATATTGTACATCACTTCACTGCGTTTTTCAATTTTGGCGCGATTTATTTGCTTATTTCTCAATGTTTCTGTCCACGTCTTTAATCAAATCCATTTTCATTTAAATAGTTAAAGTTTTGTAAGCGCTGCGAACTGACGCCATTTTAATTTGAAACGAAACACTAGTCAAAATAAAATGCGAAAATAACTAAAATCTAACACGTGAACGTAATAAAATGTCTAATATTCTTCACTCTTATCAAATAACAAAAAATATATTAAAATCGTAAATGAAGAGACTAAAATATCGAAAGTTTTCACGGAAATCACAGATAAAAGCACAAAAAAAAGTCAATGACATAATGTTTTCACGCGATATATTTTCAATTTAATAAAACACAAAGATGTAACAATTTAAAACTCCAAAACTGGCGACAAAACTTCAACTAATCTCGTCTTTTGGCGGGATATCATAAAACAGCAGTCATAAGGGTACGCGCGCACTAGCGTTTTTTCGCCGCGCGGCGAAAAAACCTGCGACATTTTGACGCGCGGCGAAAACAGCAGGCACGCGCACTACGGCATAATGCCGCTGATCATTTACGGGCAGTTCTTTAAAATATTTGGTGAACTTAACGAAAAATTCTTCCAATATTATCGAATGAATAAAGAATGTTTTTATGAACTTTTAAAACTAGTTGGACCTTCTATCACATATAAAAATACTCCATTCAGAAATGTTTCTATCACTATATTCTTTTGAAGTGATATCATACAATGGTGGTCTTCTTTCAACTTTCGTAATTAGCATTTCAATATTAAAATCTTCATCTAGATCAGCAGAATTATTGCTTGTAGCCCATTGTTCTTTCACATAAAATATATGGTACAGCGAAACGGCGCTTAGCGCGCGCGGTCATGACTTTAAAAAGATGCGTTTTTTTGCCGTTGACCGCCGCGCCGCAAGAGAGTTGTAACATTTCACCGATTTTTCGCCGCTGCGTTATTTTGCCGCTAAGTGCGCGCACTACGATTCAAAAGCCTTTGTTACAACACTGCGGTGCGACATTATGCCGCCGCGCGGCGAAAAAACGCTAGTGCGCGCGTACCCTTAAACAGCCTTACCCTGTGCGCGCGGCCACCGGCCAGTTGGGGATGTTTTATGACTTTTATTACTGTCATATAGATGATCAAAGGCCTGTGAGCGGTCATTTCCGTCAGCGCAGGTATAAAAACACTAGCAAATGGTGAGAAAATGTTAACATTTACACAAATGACTTTTGTGTCAAATTTCATAATTTTGTCTGAAATTTTTTTCGTATTTGGAATTAGCCATTTTTTCGAATTATAGGAAGCATTTTGTATGAAAATTCATTTGAGGGGGATAAAATATCATTAAATTTTTCGAATTATACCGAATTTCGAATTATAGTTGTTTGTATTAACGAGCTTTTACTGTATAATTAAATAAATAAATAAACCATTGGCTCAAAACATGTTGGTATTTTCAACAAATAAGTGGTTAAAACAATGTATATTCTTATTAATTATATTAATAGTGTCACTGCAAAATAATTTTGCTATTATTGAAAACATACTAAATTAGTTATCCTCATTGACTGCATTCAAAACATTTTTTAAAATTATTTGGATTTTGCTGCCTTTGCTTTTATACCACTCTTAAGTTCACATCTTAAAATAAGGTCCTTTCTGAGGCTAGCTAGTATTATATTTTCCCTTCAACCATGAAATAGATGCTACTTAACAGTGTATTTTCTATAAAATTCTTTAATTAGACAAAATGAGTGTATACATTTTTTTATTGAATCTTCTTGTCTATATTTTCAGTCTCAAGTACTATCTCCACTCGGCACTTCTGATGAAGTTGGCCTCGCGCGATTCAGTTTGCTGCTTTTGTCTGTCAAAGGAAAGATGCTGTCAAACAATTCTATGTATACCTCTCTTTTGTTGGTGAACTGTTTGCTAGATGACACAAGGCCTAATAGGGAATCTAAAATCACTCGCTTTATGGAAAGAAAAGCCGATGCCGGCAGTGAAATGTCTCTCAGTAATATTTCTAGAGACACGGACGAAAAGCCGAGAAGCATGATTGACGTCACGTACACACAGAAACAATCCGACACTTTCAGTAAGTTGTATTTTGTTAGATATATTTTTTCCAATTATTTTTTTTTTTAGACTAAATTAATTTTGTAGTACATATTCGTACACACAATGTGAAGTATTTTCTTTCATGTTTTAGTGGATGTTCGCATATTTAGTTTCAATCTGATTCTCTCTATGGACTTTTTGATGAAGATCGCGGATTTTGTTACAAGTGGTTTATCTGTCCTGAGTCCACCGCCGGCCCCTGCGATTCAACCGGTGGAAACTACAGAAGTGGTGGAAGTTGTCCCGGCTAGACCTACTTCATCACGCGCCTCACGGGTAATGTTTATAATATGTTACATGTATCTACCAATATAATCTTAAAATTTAAAAAAGTCTTGATTTACACTATTTTTGATTTTTTATAATTAATTCATATATTTTTGTCCATATTTTTATGACTATTATTAACTATTATATTATTAATATATTTTATTACGTTGCATGTAAAATTACGTTATTATTTGAGATCGATTTTTGAATTATGTATTCTTAAAAAGCAAATTTAAGTTAATTAACTTAACCTTAAAAAATCTTGAAATTTTTTAGAAGGATCTAGGGTTTTAAAATTTATAATTTACTACCTGTACAATGTCGGATATTTTAACCAGTTTAATATAATTGGGATTCTATTGTACGTGTTTTTATTTACTGATTTCTTAATAATATTAGGTATCAAGGAAAACTTCTCGAGTCATCAAGGATGTGCCCAAAGTGCCCGAACCAGCAAAGCCACAGGGTGGTATGATGACTATAAACCTTAAAGTTGAGAAACCAGACATTATACTGGTCGAGTCCATGGAAGGAAACAAGGATTGCCAGGCTCTTGTACTCAATGTGAGTGGACCTCAAATTTAAATGTATCAGTATCATTACAATTTTGTATTATCTTTTCATAATTATTTGTCATTATAATCATAATAATTGTGCATTGATTTAATTTTATTTAAAAATTCATAGGCGATATCATCAGCATAATGTTCTTATAAAATTAGGATTATATTCTTATTTAATAATTTGACACGACAGCCACTTCGAGGAGGTTAAGATGGTAAAGCGCTTGATTAGTATGTGAGAGGTATCGGGATTGATAGAATCCAGAATCTTTTTGATATATAGAATGAATAGAGCACATAATAATTTTTTTATGCGCTATTTCAAACGCATGAAAACCATTTTTAAATGAATTATAAATTATAAATGAATTGTAATTTTTTAGTAAGTAAAGTAAGTAGTAAGTTACAGTAAAGTGAAGGTTAAAAAAAAAATATAAAAAAAAAAATTGATCCTCCAATATTATTTTTGTATATATTCAAAGATTTTTGTTTTTTCTTGTAGAATGAGATCACTTTCAAGATGCGAATGACGGATGATCAGAAGGTAATGGATGGATCTATTCAACAGTTACAACTCTTCACTTGTCGCTTTGGAAGGTTGGACACAATTTTCGGACTATATATTTTTAATTTTTTTATAATTTTTTTTTGATACTACGTAAAAATGAGATACAAGGTAAAAAAAACATATAACAATACATTACTTATTTCAAATTCAACTCAATGTCCTAATTACAAATGTCTTAGGCTTGTCCCAACATGCATATATTCAAAATATCAATCCAGTGCGATCATCTACGAAATAGGCACACAACACGCACAGCCATTAGGGGTGTACAGTGCAACAAACAAACAAATAAAATTGGAAACAGTTGTTGATACAGAGCAACATGAACATGGCAAATTAAAGGACGAGTGTTCCGGTTGTTATCTATAAAACAACTATCTTAAATAAAGAATTAATTTATTAATATTTAAAGAATTAACTTTGTGGTTACATAATGTTATATATATAATAACAGAATGTTAGTAAACTTAGTAAAAACCACTACCAGATTTACGGTCTACCGGTTTCGAAACGTACCCGTCTCTTCGTCAGGACCAACACTACACTACTACATTCACAATACTATACACCCCAACCATAGGATTGTCAAACTATTTATTAGTTGGATTTTTGGGAATGATTTTAAAATAACTTTGAAAAAGAACTTAATACAATAAAACAAATTGCAATAAATAATGGATATACTACAAAATTAATTGAAACCTTATTAAACCGAAAATTAAAACAAAAACTTATAAAACAATGTTTATATCCATCTATAAAAGAAAACAATAATAATAATAATAAATGGAGAAGAATTTTGTTTATAGATAAATTAACTAATACTGTATCCAAGACTTTACCTATAAATATTAAACCAGTTTTTTATACTAACAATAACATAGGAAAAATACTTATTAACAATAAAGATAAAAATGGTATAATGGACAATTTTCAGAATTTTCCAACCAACTCATAGAAAATAATCATATATTTGACCCAAAAATAGGGGTGAAAATATTAAATACTAATAATAAAGGTTTAAAATTGAATAATTTAGAAATTTTTTACATTAGGGAGGCAGTGAATAATAGAGTACCTCTCATTAATAACCAAATTAATTTTCCATATAGCTCTTTGTTCACTGTAGCGTTCACAAGAGATGTGGTAACACCCACTTTAGACCCCGCCCCCTCTCACTCTCTCTCGTTAGATCCCTGAATTGTTCAGTAGTTCGATGGTTCATAATCAGTGCATGCTTGTCTCTGACAAGATTAACACGCTTGTGAACAATAGTGGTGATAGTTTGACAGTACTATGGTTGGGGTGTATAGTGTAGTGTTGGTCCTGATGAAGAGACGGGTACGTCTCGAAACCGGTAGACCGTAAATCTGGTAGTGGTTTTTACTAAGTTTACTAACATTCTGTTAAAGAATTAATTCATTTATATATATTTCATTATTTGTTAAATACTTTTTTGAATTTTAAACTAACGTGGAGGCATAACGGCCCTTGAACACGAAATGAAACACGAAATCAATTTCAAAGATTTAGATAAGCTAAATATTAATACTGTGTACACAATTTTTGAACTGGAAAAAACCCTCAGATTTTTCAATGTTATGCATTGATGTTCCATTATCATCATCAACCAATAGAGTAATGGAACTATGATGTTTCATTACTGAGTTGATTGATGACTTTTAATAAGCAAAAGATGAGGCGCAAAACAAAATAAATTTCAAATCCTATCTTGAAGTGTCAGTGCTCGAATTCTTAAGGCGAGGTGTGTATACAATGTGTAAACAGCACTACAAAGCCGAGAGCAATCTGCAAACAATCCCTGACTCAAAGATTGTCTCAAGAAAAAATTTCACTGGCGGACTGATTTATTAAACTTGCTTTTATTATTAAAATTTAATAATGTATAAAATAAAATAAAATTATAATAAAAAAAATGACCCCTAAGGAATACTTTAACCTTTCCCTTACGGTGCTAAAATAAAAACCCCCATTCCGTTGCTGTGTAGTCATTGCACAATCAAAAATTAGCGATTTGAAATCGGAAAAATAAGGATATTCATAGCTAACTCCTTAAATTAACTATAATTGAGGTCAAAAATGATAATAATTGAGGTTTATTTGCTGAAAACATGAAAAAACTTTCTGGCAACGCTGACGGAACGGGCCACATAACCACTCTGGATGAATGCACGAGAGCTACTACCGGGAACCAGGAACTGCGAAATGGCAAAACACAGTGTTCTATTTCTCGCGCTTCCTTAAGGCTTCCCGCACACTCTTCACGTATCGTCACGTCTTACTCATAGCGCTGTTTATACGCCGTACACTGGCACACGTTTGATTGTATTGGTGAATTTATTTCCGATTTTCACAAAATTCCTCTGATGTACCCGATAAATTCTGATAATTATCAATATTATTTTTTAATTCAATGTGTAAATATATTATGGAGGAATACCTAAAATCTGAACCCGGTATTTAATATATTTATAGAGATATTAAAAGTTATTAGAAGCAATGTGTAGTAGTTACGCATCATAGGGAAGAGAGGGTTAAAAAACTTGCATCAACAATGATTCATTTTTTGATATTCTTTTGTTATTATTCAATATAGTCGTAAGTTGGGTATACTGTTTTTTTTCTACTGATATCTGAAAAGAAGATACTCACGGAAGTAACCAGTTGTTTCTTTTATTATTTTAATTTTTATTTGGATATTTGGGATGAAAATCGGCATATACTTGATAACTGACGTTTAGAATAAATTGTATTACTGTTGCTCCTTGATTGATTCTTATGTTTGACTACTGCTTTATATTTTTGTTAACTTTCATGTTTCTTCTATTTTTTAATATGACAAGGACATAAAATATAAAAAATTACATGATAATATTTTGATTGTCAGGTCTGGTGTACGGTCAGCCGGTCGCTACTCAGTTCTAGTTCCGTGCGATGTATCATTAAATGCTTCAGCTTCGGCCAACAGAGGTTGGCACGTGGATATCACTTTAACAGATATAAGGCTTAATGTCTCACCAGGTATGTAAAACATTCATGCAGAATTGCATACCTTAATGTTGACGCTTAGCCCGTTTTGCAAAGCAAGTCGGTCCAATCTTATTTGATAGCTTTGCTCGTCTTACTGTTCAATGAACTGAATGAAGTGTGCAGCGAAGTGAGAAGTTCAGCAGTAGTGAAAAATTACTTTTCTTCATACTGCATTATTAGTTTGAATGAATCATGTCTGTACCGCACTTTTTAAAACACATTTTGTTTTTGTTTACGTATTATGAATATTAAGACTTATTGTGAATTTAAAATAAGTAATCATGAAAACTTGTAATTAAAGTGGGAATAGTGTTGTCAAGATTATACAGTCTGCACCTTGAATAGTTTTTCATAGAATACGCCTGGAAATAGCCATGTTTGAAAATAGTAAAAATTTTGAAAATCTTCTTAGGTTTTAACGGCCATTCAGAATCTTCTGTGCATAGTTTTCTGGGATACTGCCTTGTATATCTGACCTCTCTGTCAGACGTTTCGGATCCCATTGCAGGGTCAATCATCGGGGCTGATGATGGACCTTGAATGATGGACCCGGCAGAATATCCCAGAAAATTATTAATTTATTAGTTGGTATGAATAAAATAAATGTACAATCAAAAGTAAAATCACAAATATATACATATTATAGAGTGTATTTGTAAAAGTTAGCTTAAAATTCTAAGCCTGACAAAGAGAGGGTTCGTTGTGATTACAGTGAATGTTATACATATTTTATTTTTATTAAGTTTACATAATACTTTACATATATGATACACATTACGCTACCAAGATTTACATACTTAGGCTCCTTGATAACAAACAACAATAATACTACAGAGGAGATCCAGAAGCGCATAGTGAGCGCAAATCGCTGTTTTTTCCGCCTACAAAAGCAGATAAAATCCAGACTGCTGTCCAAAAACACCAAGATATTAGTGTACAAAACTCTTATTAGGTCAGTGCTTACGTACACAGCTGAGACGTGGGTAATAACTAAGAGGAATGAGCAAGCACTGGACGTTTTTGAAAGGAAAATTTTGAGGCGTATTTTCAGATCGGTTCTAGAAAATGGACTTTGGCGTTACAACAATGAGCTCTGTACTCTGTTTAAGGAGCTAAATGTCACAAAATTTATAAAACTGGGAATACTTCGGTGACTGGGTCATGTGGGGAGAATGACCGAGTATCAAGCACCAAAATCCCTGCTGAACTCAAGCCCATAGGGTGAAGGAGCTTAGGAAGGCCAAAATTAAGATTGACAATGTCCTCAAAGACATTTCTGCCTTGGAGCTTCTAAACTGGAGAGAGCTGGCTCTAAACCGAGATGAGTGGAGGAAGACTAGAGGAGGTCAAGACCCTCCAGGGGTTGTAAGCCAAGAGTGATGATGATGGTGATACACATTATTTAATTTTGATGGATTTTTTAAAAATTTTCTACAGTCCCATGAAAGTAGTATGGAACCGGAGAATGTGTGATAGATAACTGTTTTTTCAATCCTCTAATATTTTGTAATTATCTTATTCAGCTACGATTGACTTACTGAATCGGGTAATGGTGACGATGACTAAATCTGAAGATGACGGAGCAGAAAAACAAAATGAAATCGGCATCTACAAGGATTTGTGGGAAATCAAACCATTTCAACAACACGCTTATTGGTTCCTCAAAACAGGTGAATAATTCTCATTTGTAACCCTTTTTATAATTATATAAAACCCAAAAAATGCCTGAAATGAGATGATATAAAATACTTTACAAATTTTAGAACTCGCGGAAGATGCTTTGGATGTCTACTCTGGACTCGATCAGCAGCCCGTAACGCCACCGGCCCCCGTTTCTGGTGAAATCTGCCTCTTGTCCGCCCCCGTCATAGTCCTCTCTATAGAGGCGGGGCTGGGAAGCGAGACCATCCCCATGCTCAGCATGCAGGCTTCTCTGCAGGCGCAGATTAAGGACTGGAGTGGACAGGTACGTGTTATGCTATACCACATGTAAATGATTTACAAGCTCATTCCATGTTCATATTTTTAAAAGTTAGATTGTTTTAAAATATAGGATTTAAGATATAGGAAGCATTTGGAAACAATTTTGGCATGATCTACCAAATTCCATTGTTGTTAATCATGAAAAAAAAAATTTCAGCCTTCTCAAATTCGACCGTTGTTAGTCGTGAAAAAAAAATCTAATTTCAGCCCTTTCTAAAAATACATATGTGTTTATAAAGTAACTATGTATGTAGCTATGAGCGTTGTCTTTGAAATTGATAAATCATAAAATTATGATACACTAATGTATCAATAATGTCAGCCTCGTTGAGATAGAATATGCTGAAGCAAATATTTTACACTTTTGTAAATCATATGGATGCTAAGTACATTCTCAATTAAAAAAACACAAATAATTCCCAACAATAACATGTTTGAATGTCCTTCTGTAACTTCTTTTCTAATAGCTGATCTAATTCCGTTTTCAAAATTAATATGATTATTAATTAAAATTGTTATAAGTAAAATTAAAATATTGGCTTTACACTTTTTTAATAAAATACTCTCAGTTAGATTTTTTTTTAAATATTTTGAATTATTTAAAATACTTCAGTTTAATGAAAATTAAAACTAATAAGTGCATCTATTACTGTAACGCATATGTCATTGGTATTAATCATTAATCAAAACATGTACATAATTTTCTGTGTAACAATATCCTGCCAGATGGCTCAAAAAAGCATAATTTTCTATTTATAATGCTCTAGATAGCTCTATTCTCACAGTGTTAACCGGGGGCAGAAATCTGTACAATAAAAGTACGTCATTTTTGATGGGTTATATTATTAGTAATTATGTATATTAATTTTTATCAATATTCTTAGTTATTTTACAGTAATAAACTTAAAAAAAGAATTATTTGTAAAAAAAATCATTACAATCTGACTCAGATGAAAAGGATATCGGTTTTGCAAGTATTATATTGCTGGTGGAATTGTGAAGACAATTAGGAAAAATTCTATTTATACAGGTTAGATTTACATATTATGGAATACGGTGTAACAATTGTTTTTCTGTAAAATTATGGAATTGTTTGCAGTTGAATATGGAGTCTACGTGGGCCATGCAAGTGTCTTACTACAATGATACCATGGCTTTATGGGAACCTCTCATAGAACCAGTTGAAGTGTATAGAGATAGACAATTTGAACATGTCCCTTGGGAGCTAAAAATGCAAGTGAGTGTGGATTAGTTTTATTTGAAGTACATGCACTCTCAGTATGTCACTATTCCATCATACCAACTTTATTTGGTTCTCAGGTACAAATGAATAAGGAAAATACAAACAACACTAGCTTAGCTGCATCACCTACAGCGGAACAGTCTGGAGATGTTACCGATGGTGAAGTGATTCTCCCGCAACCCAGCCTCGCTGTTCTGTTCACCAGTTCCGAAACCCTCGAGCTCACTGTCACCAACACCGCTCTACAAGTAAGCTTCATTAATACATAGTACATATTATAAAATATGTAGCTATCAACACATTCAATTCATAACTATTTTTATACTTTAATTATAATTAATTGATACCTTTGCGTTTAACAGGTGTTGTCACAATTGGGAAAATCATTTTCAAATGCAGTACAAGGCGGACTTTTGGAAAAATCCTTTACAGTAGCGTCTCCTTATCTCGTGAAGAATGAGACTGGACTTAATGTGAAGCTCATGTTGGAGAAAGGAGCCTTTGTTCTGTACCACGAATCTATTGATTCTAGCTTAATGGAAATGGCCAATCCAGTTGATAGCGAGTATGGATTGTTTATCTAAACATTTATTTCATTACGCATGTGACATATGACTGTATCTGTTTATTGTCTTGATTTTTAAAATATTTCAGTTTGGTGGTGTTGGAGCACGGAGAATCTCTTCCATTACAACTTCGCCCTGGATTAGCGGTATCTCTTGGGCTTAATAAAAAACTTCCCGAGTGGAAATTGCACGTTAAGGTACAAAATGTTTTTTTTAACTTATAATAATTGCATTAAAGATGCGCTCGATAAAACAATTGAGTGAAGTTTATTTGCGGCTAAATAAGAATTAAAATATGTCCTAGTAAAATAGTATATTTAGGATGCATGTACAGTAAGTTTTCTACATGCAAACATTCAATTTATGGTCTTTCAAAGATAGAAATGTTCAATTATATATTTTTCTTTAAATGAGTGCAAACTTAAAAATTAAAAGTGTGTACGATTACTGTCTTTACCACGTGGCTGCACGTAAGATGTAAGATTTTAATAATATTTACAGTAGTCATCTGTGGACTTTATTTATTTATTAAGGTATCTTAACCGTTTTTAAACATAATAATGTAAGAGCATAGTGTAATATGTAATAGCATAGATCAATTAAAAATATTCACTGATGTTTAAGGCGACCTCCGGCAAAGTGAGCAAATTTCACAATTTTTCTCATTTTTCTGTTGTAGTGGGTTATTTATTATTTTTGTTTCATTTTCTAAAGTATTCTCCCAGTGGCGGAAAAATTCTCTGTTGCCACGGTTACTCAGTCGTGAGCAAAGCTCTTTGGTTCTGAGATATGGGGGTACAAATATGGTGGTCGGTAGGTTGTTTTGCAGATGAAAATACTGGTGATCTTGATAAGTTATATATTACAGAAACACATGTTCTAGGGACAGGGGTACACGGGACATATATTGAAATTATCAGATGTAGTCAAAAACAATATGGAGATTCGACGAAACACATATTTAACAATAAGACTGAAATATTCAACAGTATATACAATTGTAGAAACACATAATTAAGATGAAGTGATAAGGAGATGTTCGACAAGTTTAGATGTCAAGATGAATCTTTTTGTTAATACATTATTGTTCTCACTGATAAAGTAAACGAACCCTCCTCTCGTACAGGTCTTTGCTAGGTATGCGAATTATGCTTTTAACAATATGCCGGGACCGGCCAAGGAGGTTATAGTTTGTAAAAAAATTATTAATATTTTGGAACACGAGGGGTAGTAGAAGTCTATGTTGTCAGGGCCACGTGGGGATTGTCACTAAATAACTTATGATAAATACATACCGGTGTTTGGTGTAGAGACTGGGAATGTCGGCGTTACCGATCCTGGTTGATGGAGCTGTCCTCAGACAGAAGAATGAGGGCCTTCGTGGCACCGTGGGGACAGCGTATGCAGGGCTAATCGTCAGGGCAGATGGAAGCGGAGGTTGGCTGGTCTGAAACGAACAACGTCCGTGTCGTAGACGAGGGGTCCTGTTGCAAGGACAGCGAAGATATGCACAATCGCCGTGGAGAATGATTCCCTTTTTCTTAGACGATGTTCGTGAGATTTTACCACTGCGACCTTACTCGCGAGTCGCTGTCGAATGATGCAATTAAAGGTATTTGCAGCACGTACGGCATGTGAAGCCAACACAAATCTTGGGTTATTTGTGTAATCCGAAACAGTTTCTAACTTTAATCGCACACTAGTTGGTGCTATGAGGATTTACCGCGGTACTGGTACAATATTTGTTTCAGGGATCACTGGTAATTTATAACCGAGAGACACTTGTAGTTCGACAAGAATTTGGCGGGTCGTGTTTTATAAAGTAAGCGGTAAAAATCGGTCAACTGAACCCGAGGACGGCCTGGCAAAAAGTGGCGGGCGGGGGTTAAAGTGGGAGAAATACAGAATCGCGTTGCAACTTAAAACGGGGGTCGACGCATGCGTAGATAGCTGATTCTTCAAGGACAGGCTTTCAATTGGGTAGTTTTGAAAATACGGGGTTCTTATTGGCATGTCAGAAAACGAATTTATAATAAACCAAAAGGAGGGATAATGTAGATTTCGACATTACCTGCAATTATGATGGGGGGAAAAACAAATTTGTTGTGGTATTTAAAAATACCACGACACTGTTTTGAAATATGTAATTGTAAAAAAATGTATTGAAAAACATTTTTTTTACACAAAAAATAAGATATTAAAAAAAAAGTATTTTTCAAAATGTAAATTGTAAGTAAACAAACTGACAGATTTTGCAATAATTTTAATTAGTTAAGGATAATCGTTTACTTTGTAATATAATTGAAAAAAAAGACATCTCACAAGACCATTTAGTCATAAAAGTCCCCACAAAGCGGAGAAATTTTCTTCATTTTTAAAACATTGTAGGTTTGGTAATTTATTAATTTACTAAATAATTTAGTTTGTGTCTTTTTAACAAGATATCCTTATTTATTGTGTACATTTACACCTGGTAATTTTGGGTTTACCTATTCTCCTAACTGTTACTGGACCAAGATATATATGAATATAGAACAAAATTTTCTGGAACTGTATCTATATATTATATGTACGATGAATTCCAGATAATAGATTTGGACTTTGAACTGTGCTTGCCTATCGTGCGTGCCGACAAACGATACTTTCCCCTGAGGGGTCCTTTGGCTCCGGCCCAGGCCGAGAAGACCGGCCTGTCTACTCTGGATGGCTGCGGACTCATATCAGATGTATCTATGGTGGACGGCACTATACAGATTACATTACGGAGTATAATGCAGGTGGGTTCCCCCAATATATTTTCCTCTTGGAAAATTTGTATTTGATTATGTATGTTGTATTATATTAATTATGTGTTTGTATGGTTGTATTATATTAATTTATGATTTATATTTTAACAATTTATTGTCTTGAGAACAACACAATTTTAATAAAAAATCATCTTTTACTGTCTTCTTCCTGGCATCGTCCTAACTCATAGCCTAGGTAGGCTGTTGGGGTCGGATCTTATCAGGCTGTATTTTCTTCAGTTCTGGGTGTCGCTTTCATCTATGTCGTTTCTCGACAGGATTTTGGAGTATTTGGTTATCCAGGAGTTCTTTAGTCTTCTTCTGGGTGATTGTTGATGAAGCTAAACAGACTTTGCCTGCTTTACTATATGGTCTGGTGGTCTCCATCTTATGTGCCCGATATACATCTCATCTAATATTGTCTATTTATTTTTAATTATTTTAGATTTCTAACTACCTTTCGGAGCCGGTTGAAGTCCACTTTATGACTCCAACAGGCAACTATGTGGAGTCCTTGGGCTATGTGGAGCCGAAAGGAGTGATGAATTTACCTCTGAGGGCTGTTCACACGCCCACCAGTGAGATTTTTTTCTCCATCGAAGGGTACAACGTCTCTATCAAACCTTTCACGTGGATGGATTTGCAGAACTCCATAACGCAGACCAAATTGTTGTCGTGCAGCTCCAAGAATCATAATCAAAAAGGAAAATTCTTTATGAAGGTTAGTTTTTGATGGTTTTTGTTTTTACTTGTATAATATAATTTTTAATTAGCAATATTTATACCATTTAAAAAAATATATATTTCAGGTGGTAGGTGAGATGGAGCAAGTATTCCTGGCGGACACAACACGTCACACAATGGCTTCTGCCTGCTTCAACGTCTGTCTCCGCTCGGCTGTGGTTTTGCAGAATACTATACCTGTAGATATTGTGGTCTCACCTCAGGGTATAAAGAATCCAGAGGAATTCACTGTGAAACCCGGAGCCACATTGCACCTACCCCAAGTTGAGCCTGGTAGCACCCAAGTTGTTGTCATGGTAGGCAATCAATTTTTTTCTATATATGTAACTCTTTCACAATCTATCAACATGGCATTCTTTAACTCTTCTTCTTCGATGCTCGGTTTCTCTCGGCTTCTCCGATGCTGCAAACTGAGTTGAGATTGTCTCTACTCACATAAAAAAAGAGTTAATATTTTAGGTATTCCTCTATAATATAATAAGTAAAAATGTAAAATATTAATATTTTCCAACTTAAAAATCGAAAAGGTCAATATGAGCAGTGATGGAAGGAATTGCCACCACCGTACGTAGGTCGGAGTTAGGAAATAAAGATTTTCCTCCTTAATCTCCGCCGATAAAGCGCATGGTTTAGACACTCAAAATATATCTACTACAACAACTAGTTATTTACACCGTTGAAATTGTACTTAAGGATAATAGATCGAGTGTACGCTGCATTTACTGTGGTCACCGGCGAACTTCTCTTTTGACCACCCTTAACTCTCATGGTTTCGTTGAATTCGGAAACAGATCAACACGTCTATTTCCGAAAGGCTTGAAATATTGTATCTCGGATAATTTGTATTTTAGGTACCACACGAAATGGTGTCAATCTTTTCAACAGAGAAAAAACAACGGAATTGCAAAAAGAAAGTCGAAATTCAATTGTCAACTGGTTCAGAATTTCCTAAGTTCAAATCCTGGTCAGCGACAGCAGAAAACTCCGAGGGATAAATCGGACCAACAGCACATCAACACGTGTTGGTGGCCATGAAACACTATATGTACACTGAGTTTACACCACCGGAACGCATGTTTATTTTTTAGCCCCGTATGGGAAAGGTTAATGTGTATGGAGAATTATTTCAGTTGCCATCTTACTTGGAAAAATGTTGGACCTGCACCAGGGAGATTCCTGATGATGCACCAGAATTCAGTGTGTGGACTTTTGAATCACACGACAGCACTCTTAAAATGACACTCGACCTCGGGATGCACTGCGCCGTTGTTAATGGAAGTCAACACTTCTCTCTCTACTGTCCCTTCTGGATGCTCAATAAAACTGGACTCAGTTTGGCCTACAGGGTAAGAGAACATCATTTGTGACATCTAAATATTTTTATTACTTTATTTATATATACAGATATACATGTATTTAGTTTTCATTTACATATTTTAGTTACGTATATTCTTGATATTGTCTTAAATAAATTTTGAACATGTGGCTTGACTTGAGTCTCTTTAGATTTTTTTCATAGTTTGAGCAAACACCAAAGGTTTACATGCTGCGGTAGAATGAGAATGAAACCAATATTCGTGACATTGTAAACAACAATGTGCATTAACAAATGTGCCCTGATTTCATTTTCTTTTGTTGATTCTCATTGCCGCTCATTGTCCTTGGTGTGCGTTTTGAGATTAAGATTGCACTTTAACATTTCTAAGCGTGAGTTTGGTATTGCTAGATATTTAAAAAATTGTGTGTTTTTGCAAAGAATTGTTGTATTGCAGAAATCACGCAAAAATGAAGGAAGAAACTCTACAGACAGTCCTCAGAAGGTATCACACACCTTACTGCATGTGTATATCACATTTACACATAATTATTTTCAATTGTGTTTTGCATAATATTTAATACCTTTTTTTATATAGGACATGAATTATATATAATGTACAATTTGAAAAGCGTGTGACTATGCCAATAGATTGGGGCCCACATGTCTGTGCCCTAAAATAATTTTTATATTGCTGCTTTTCCCAGCGTTAATTTAAATAAATATTTTTTAAATTCAGCAATATTAATTAATCTAATACATGAACAAGGGGCTTTTCTATTTTGCATTGGGGCCTAATTTTTTTGATTTACACCACTGAATTTGAATGACTCATTGTAAACCTAAAAAATGTATGTAATCTCAAAATAAGATTTAATATTTAAAATTTTTGTAAATAAAAAGAAAATATTAAACAATTGTAATCTTTTTCATAGTTCACTATAAATGCAAGATCAAACTTCGTATCTTCTAATTCTTCTATTAAAAAATGCAAACCTTCATGTAACCTTTTTCTATTAATGTTTCAAACTTCATAATGTTTTGATGGCTGTCATGTCTTTTTCAGTTTGGTGATAGTTGTGCATTTTTATAGGTTAAGTAGACATGTTTTGTGCATGAAATTTATTAGATGTCCTGCCAAATTTAACTATGGACGGCGTAGTACTAGGGTTTCTGGAAATCCGTATTTTTCAGACTGCTGTTTTCGATTTTCAATGATTGAAAACCTCAGTTAAGCAGTGTTTTCGGTTTCTTATACTTGAGTAAAAAAAGAATAACTAAAGACAACTTTATTTTAAATTTAAATAAAACTGTAAGAAACGTGCAAAAAAAATTTTTTAAACCATTTTTATTTGACTTAAATTATTAAAAAAGAAAAAATATAAAATTATTTTTTATTTGGCGGCCCTTGTAGCGCACTGGCTTCCCAAACCGAGAGTTCCGGGTTCGATTCCCAGTGAGGTCATAACTTAATCCATGTGATTTACTCAAGCCTGGGTGTTTTGTGATTATGTCGCTTCTGTAATTGGGCCTCCTGGCCTGTTGAAGCTTAAAAAAAACTTAAATGATAAAATTTAAGAACCTCTAAACGATTTTAGTGCTTATTATTTAAACTTTTAATTTTTTTTTTTCATACAAAATTTCGTACAAAAATTGTCACACAGGAAAAAAATCCTTTCGGCATATGTAGATGTCAGTTTTTTCATAGAGAGCGTTTGATATAATATGATGAGGTTTTGATCCTATCACAAGTTTTTAAAACAGTGCAAATTCCTGCTTCATCGCTTGAGCTGTATTGTTTGATTTTTCTGGAACCACTGTCGCTCCATTAATCACTTCTTTAGTAAGACTGGCCACTCTCCCAATGGTTCTTGATTCACACTAGAGACATTTTTCTTCCTATTATCTGGATAAAGGCATTTAAATAGATTTTTGCCAAGGTTAAAATAGATTTTGTCAGAATTTTTGAAGGATCAAGTAAGCATATAATTTTTTTTCAAATTGTGATTTTCACAATCATTCAATTGTGTTTGAAATTTTTTAAATAATTTTCTGCTCATATCAGATCCATTTTGGATAATTTTTTCCCAAGAAATTAATAACACCATGAACACTAAAAATATTTCTATCATCAACTGCAAATATGTGCAATAATGTATCTTTCAAGTTATTAACAATATTTCAAAATTGATATTTTCAATGAATTCATTATAGGAACTTTTAGCCCCAAAAATGTTTCTAACATTGGCTCAATTGAGCAGCATCTTGTTTTTACATCCAATGCCCACCTAATTTTTTTCCCAAACATAACTTTTACATTATTTTGAAGAAAACTGTTTTTTTTGATGTTCTGAAGAATTTTAAATTTTTATTACTATATAGATTTTCTCGTAAAATATTTTTCAACATAATTAATGGTCATTACCAGCATCATCTTGTCATCATAATTGTCTTCATTTTGGAATAACGAAAACTGCAGTTTTTAAAGGTTGTTTTAGGTTAAAAAGATGCGGTTTTACAGTTTGGATATTTCCGCTTCAGAAACCTTAGGTCGAACTGATTTGTAAAGTACTGTATACAGCATAACAATTAATAGAATAGAGTGGACCAGATGTAAATTACGTTATTAGCGCAATTATAACTCTTATGCTTTGTATTAAAACATTATTTTTTGCATTAAAACAGTATTGTTAGTCTTATTTTAGTATTTTCAGTCTCCAGCATCTTTTTCCTAATTTTAAATTTTGTGTTATTAATCTTAGGTTGCATGATGTTGAAACTTTTTAGTTTTAAATTATATCCTATCATTTGCGTTTGGTAATTTTTGGAGAGCAGTTTACCAGTGATTTATTTTAAATAATTCAACCTTTTGTGTTTGTCTTCCTGGAGTCTGATTAAAAAAATATTTACAGAGTGCAGATGAGTCAAGCAATGTCCTGTATCACCCTCCCGACTACAAGGAGCCCATTCTATTTTCATTCAGAGCTAAAAACTTTTTCGGAAAGAAGAAAGCTTCCATTCGAGTGGGAAACGGAGATTGGTCTGAAAAATTCTCTCTTGATATTCCTGGAAGTTCTGGAGTTGTCTTGTGTCGAAGTGGTGGAATGGTTTACCAGGTAAATAGTACATAAAGGTAAACTCCTTTTAGCAGATTTACGATGAATATCATTTTTATTAGCCTACTTCACTTGAAATTTGTTTGAAAACAACATGGTGGGGATCAGAATCTGATTTTCTAACATTTTTTTTTTAATAGCTACTTTTAAATGTATTATTTATTCTGTAAATTTTAAAAGTTTCGAATTATCAGGGTTCGAATTAACACGGTTTTACTGTACATATTTGGAACCATCTGAATAATATTTCTACCCTGTAATATTATCATAAAATATTTCTACATCGTGCTTTAATATTAAACTATGACTATCTATCAGGATCATTAATTGTGTATAAAAAAAACTGTTATTGAAATAATTTGATGATGTTTAATGATATGAATTTAAATGATTTCAGATTGGAGTCTCCAATCACCTGACATACAACAGTTTGACAAAACAAGTGACCTTCACACCATATTTCCTACTCATCAATAAAGCTCCGTTTTCCATTGACTGTCAGGAAGTCGACAGACCAGGTGACCCTTACATCAAAGTGAGTAATGTCAATGTATTATTAACTTCATAAAATTGTTTTCATAAATCATGATATTAGGGGATAATAAATTCACCGTGAATGCTGTGCTGGTTCGAAACCAAACAGGACACTCTGAAATGGCAGTGTGTAAAAAGGTTCATAATTCTACATTCT
Organism: Agrypnia vestita; assembly: GCA_016648135.1. Classification (NCBI taxonomy): domain Eukaryota; kingdom Metazoa; phylum Arthropoda; class Insecta; order Trichoptera; family Phryganeidae; genus Agrypnia; species Agrypnia vestita. The sequence continues at coordinate 197,121 of JADDOH010004690.1, forward strand.
GAAATGGCAATGTGTAAAAAGGTTCATAATTCTACCGTAATACTGACAATTTTCAATGCTTTTAGATAATAAATTAATTTTAGCATACACTGTGTTTAACATCTGAGAATACTTACTTACTTAACATCACGCAATTTCGTACATTTAGACATTTTGTAGAAAGAATCCAACCTGTAAAATGCGTCATTTCTTAGTAAATAATTTTATTTTATTATAATTACAGAAATGAGCCCTACTCAAAAAAAAATTAATTAAACATCGACGGACACATTAGATTTTTGTAGGTTAAAATTTTTAAATGTAATTTTCTTAATTCCATGTTTTTTGGGATGGATGCTTTCAGCTGAATTAGGTCCATTTATGGAAATATGTGCTGTTTATTATTTCACTACAATTAAAGTCATCAGTTTAATTTTACAGTTTGTTTTTTTAAAATTACAGATTGAAGCTAATTCTAGCAAACCTCTGTGGCCTCTCTCGGAAAAGGAAGATAAACTGATGAGGGTGAAGGTGGCCGACTCTTCTGTTGTCAGTGCCCCGTTCATATACACAGACCAGCACAGTGCACTACTCAAGCTTGATAACCAGGTTTGTTTATTGTAGTTCACGCAGATCAGGATGATAATGCCTAACGTCTATTTGTTAGTTTCCTGCATATGGAGGCAGCTAGTATTGATCGATTTGAAAATTATTTTTGCAGTTGCCGATATTCATAATTTTTTTAATTACCATAACGGCCAGTATCGAACGACTGTCATGCGGAGGGTAGACCTATTTCCGTTTAAGAAAGACAATCAAATTAGTATGCGTAAGGTGTGCGTACGACGCATTGTTTCGTTGTGTTGTTGTTTATGGGTTTAAACACCAACACAATGAAACAGTGTGCCTCGTACGTACATCTTATACAAACTAATGTTTTTCTTAAATAGATAGAGGTCTACCAATATCGATTTATTTGTCAATTGGTAGCGGGAACCGAGGTGGAAGAGGACAACAAGCCGTGTGTGTTGTTATTGGGGGATTTTACTGTATCATGATCATTGTGACGAGTCTTAATTACGTAACATGTCTTTTCATAATAATTTTTTTTTAAATGAACAGAAATATGTATATCAGTTTATGTTCAGTAATTTATTTTATAATTTGTAACAACTTTCTTTATATAGTTGATGATCATTGTTTTGACAGTATGGTGGGGTCAATGTGGAGACTCTGGTCACAGAGGGTGGCGTGTATTTGACCCTGGATCAATACAGGCCTGGTCTGGCTCCCGCACTGATTATCAACCACACACCGTACGATATTAAACTTTGGGAAAAGGAGAGTATCAATATTAAGTGAGTATTAAAACTGGGAATTATTTTATAATATTTTGTGCACTAATGACTTTCTGTATTCTCATAGTTATGTCTACACAGTTTGACAATCAGATTTTGGTCTCTAAATTTTGGAATTTGTCAGTAAAGATTGGTATTTATCAGTTGATCTCTGCGTATAGATTACAACGGACAATAGATGACAGCTCGCTTCTCCGTACTGTGCTTTATGCATATAAATTTTTTAATTTCCTGCACAATTTCCTATAATTAAAAAAGTTTAAAAACTGTTTTTTTAGTATATGTATTGGAAGTATTGAACGCATTTTATTGATTGTTCGAAGAATATTTTATTTTCTGAATGAAGGCTTGAACTTTGTGGTGACATTATTCTTAAAATAAAACACAGATCACTTTGCTTTCACCACTTTATTAGATTATACAATCTACATGTTCAAGAACAATGTTCTCTTCATCAGGATTGTTTGTGTACTAAAAATTAAAAAACGTTAAACCATGCAAGTGTGTTACGGTGAAGAGGATGACGAGGGGATGATGAGGGGAGGGGGGGTCTGAGGTGTTAATTATTAGGAATGTCATCTGAAGGGGATGGAATGTTAAGTGGAAAAATATTCAATAGTGGGTTGTGCACAAATTTAGTCTGAGTGTTTATTAGATTTGAATTAATATTAACATTTTTCCTTATGTCAAGTATTTCTGAATTATTGGTTTGCAAAAATGTGTTAGTAGATTGTTGATCATTTTTTAACATAGTTTCAGTGTTAAATTGGAGATTATGTTTGTAATTTTATATTGTTAAAATTACGAATATGTACAAATAACTGAAATCAAAAATGCAATGGAAAATATAACAATATTGTAGTTGAACTTTTGACAGTTTGACATTCTAGAAAACAGAAAATTTGGAAAATGTATTGTGTATTGCTGGTAATTTTATTAATGGATTACATATATGCATCTTAAAATTGTGGGATTACATAAAATCCTATCATGTTTAAACATCATATTAAACTTCCTTAAAAATGCCTCCGTTGTTACCATATGTGTAATTTATGCTCTTACTCCAGTATGCTGGAATTTTTGCATATTAATTTTGAAAAGATAGATACATATTTAAAATATAAAGTAAAAATACAAATTGACAATATTTTGATTCTTATTCACTATGGGCCAACTGTCCTTTTTTGTTCTAGATAGAGTTCTAAAAGTGATTAAAATTACAGGAACAATAAATATGTATTTCAAAATACCAAGGAAAGAGTAAAACTGCTGTTCTTCTGTACATAGTGACAAGAAGTGAACATTAAATCTTTGACAAACTTACTGCCACTAATTACCCTCAAGTCTAGAATGTTGATTCACCAATCATAATCCACATTTTTGTATGGTCTGATTCTATTTAAAATATTTTTTCACTGACAAAATACTCTGTGGATAAATTAGACTTAAGACTTGGAAGATCTTAAAGAAGTAGAGATTTTTTTAAGATAAGGGTTTTTCACTGTATATATAATGATTACTAAATATTTATCCTATTAATAAAAAGTTGATCCTTATAGATGCTTGGCCACATCAGCATACAATTTTATTATCTCCTGTTCCTGTATCCATTGTCCTGGTCGTAATCCCATTTGGTCTAGGTTAGCTGTCAATATTTAATACTTAGTTTAATAATTAACAAAAGGTATTGTATACATGTTTCGGATGTGTGCATCTACATGTCACACCCCAAGAGCTAGACTATCATCATTCCAAAATATGCATAATGCAGTTTAAAGTTTTTGTTCTCATAATTCAAATATTACTGTAAGCATCAAAAGTGATGCTTTAGCATATTATAACATAACATAACAAAATATCATTAAAGTTTCCATATTTTTGTAACAAAACATTCACATTTTGAAAGGGATATTCTTGCACTCAATTTAAATAAAAATGTGTCAAATGTAAATGTACATTTTTCATTGTAAAACAATATTGGAAAGACACACAAAGATGATCCTGTATATGTACAAAAATCAAAAACATATTTTTTGGAAAGGTAATATAGTCTTGCACTCAGGGTGTGATACGTAAATACAGGATGTTTCGTACCTAGTAGCAAAAACTTGGGAGGAGACTTATTCATTCAATTTTGAATGGAAAATATTCTTTACACTCTAGCAGAAATGACAATATTTTCAGACATAAATAACTTCAAGGTTTACATTTTTTTTTCAATATTGCATCTTTTGTAAAACGTTAGACTGTCTTTATATTCAATATTAAAAATTAATTTGCTTTCATACACGTCAAATTGCAGAAAATTCAAAAGTATTTTTTCGTAAGGTTTTTGTCATTTTCAAAAATTATATTGAAGCAAATGAATTTTTAATATTCCTAATACATTACTGGGATAATAGTCCAACATTTTATTGAAAATATGTCAGAAATATTGAAAAAATGCAAAATTTCATATTGCTTATCTCCGTAACTGTCAATATTTCACCCAACTTGTGAAGAATATTTTCTACTCAAAATTGAATGAAGAAGACTCCTTCAAAGTTTTTGCTACTAGCTATGAGACCCTGTATATACACTACTCCTGTAGAATGTTTTTTTACTACATATTTCTTCCTCATTGGTTTTTACAAAGATATTAAATATCTTTAACAAGATTTTTATACATTACGGTCCAATGTGATTGTCCAATGTGATCCAAATGTTTAAAGTGCTATCTCTACTTTTAACGCAGTTTCATGAAGCATTTTAACATTCTGACAAAGCATATTCTATGTTAAAAATTATGAATTCTAATTGTTTGTAAACGTTGAATTGTGAATTCTAATTGTAAATTAATTTTATACATGTGTTTTATACAATTTATGGTGTTTGTCAGATTGTGAGTGATTACTTACAGGACTATCAAAGGGATGCACAGCGTTATGTACACCTGGGAAAACCCAGCTGGACCGAGAATAATTGTTTTCGAAGGATTCAAGAAAAAGGAAGTTGAAGATGACTTGCGGAAAGATGGATTTGGTGATTTCATGTGAGTTTCATTATTTATATGTATATCGCTGTTATTATTGGGAAACTTATGCCAAATATTGTAATAAAGATGAAGATTTCTATGGTAAAGTATAGGTTATATTGCACAACATTTTTCATCCCATCTCGACATTTTTTTCCATTTCTTGGCTGTTAATGTCCAAGTTAATTAAAACTATTATCTGATAATCAAAACTGCAATACATATTTTTTTTAAATTAACAGATGGATTATGTTACGCATTGCAGTTAAATTATTTGGCTTGGAGTGTCAAATTAAAAAATTAAAAACGAAAATAAACAAGGTGTAATAGAGCCATAATACTTTACAGTACCTAAATTATGAGTTGAAAATTTTCAGGCAACAATGTCCTAATATCAATAGCTATTGAGATAAGCTACATCAAGTTTTGCATTTTTTTTCAATATTTCTGTAAAAATTCATTCGATTTCACAAGCCAAATAAAATAATAAAAACCTTGCAGAAATTTCAATCTGATTATTTGTATTGTTTTAATAATTTTATTTGAGTCTTGCAAATATTATCATATCTGTGATGATCACGATCATGACACAATGTTTATATGTATTCTGTCGATGGGATGGTTTTGTTACCAGGTTGGGAAATGAAGCGCGCGCATACTGGGTATCATTCCTAGACGGTATGCAGCGCGTGCTGCTCTTCACGCTTGAGGTGATGATTGCTCATTCGGCTCACATGGCTGGGGAGGTGGGTGCCATTCAGACCGAGGTCACCCTGTCCATGCAGGGACTGGGTCTGTCGTTGGTCAATAACGTCATTCGTCAGGAGATCATGTACATCGGCATTGCCAGGTATGTGCAACACTACATTAATTTTACTTATTTTATATGAAATTATAAATTAAATTAAAAATACTGTCTAAGACGCATGGGTTTTCATAAATGTGGTACAGTAAAACCCCGATATTTTGAAATTCGTCATAATTCCAAATTTTTCAAATCCACAAGTCCCAAAATATTAATTTCGTATTAGATTAACCCCTATAATTCGAAAACCCCGGCAATTCAAGTATGTAATTCGCCATAAATCAATACATTTTAGTTCTCATCACATCTTCATAATCATCATCATTTTTATGTAATTTCACAAATTTGAAAAAAAAAATTTTTTTTTACAAGGGAGAATAACAAATATGTCGATATCAGATACTTTTAGTAATAGCAATGTCGCGATCTTTGTATTGCATTTTAGAAATTATTTCTTGAAATATGCAAAAATACAGATGTTTTTCACAAAATTAATGGCTTTTATCATGAATTTTGTGATTTTTGGCGAATTGAATTTCGAATTAGCGAGGTTCTATTTTATTACCATCCAAAATTTATGGCTCTACCGTCCATCTAATAGGTGTAATTTGGAATGAAATTCTTAAATAATACTTTACAAAAATGTTGTGGCATACTATGCATGCTGTATTTATTGTGTTGGTGAAGGTAATTTACGTATTAGAGCCGCCCTCCATATGAAAAGTATATCGAAAAATAACTTTATTCAATATTCTCTTCCTTTTTATGTATATATGTTAAGTGTTTTTTAAGTTCTTATTTTTTACATTGTTATGTCTGTGTTTTGTGTTTATTATAAAATTTGATAAATTTTGGTGACCTGGGCTTTTAGGTTATGGGTCTCGCAATTATTCACTGCGACGAGAGTTGGCGATCCTGAAACAGCCAGAAACAGCAGAAAAAAAACCTTTTAACAATAAACCTCGCTACTGCTCGTTGTGACGAGAATTGGTGACCATGAAAAAGACTTTCCTTTCATCCCATTTATAATTTTCTGTGTACACTGACCCAGCGTGTATACTGCCCAAGGGAGCGGTGTAGGCCGCTGGAGATGGCTCGTGCGCTTATTGGCTATCGCATGCTGGTCTAATATTTGTATTCAGTAAATTCCATGGACCCAAAGCGCAGAGGAATTCTTCGCTCTGTTTTTTTTACTTCCTGCGCTTCGGCCCGACACTCAGACCATCCAAGGGTTTTATTTACTTCCATCTAAGCAAAGATCTTCTGGTGTAAAGCTACGTAAGTGAAAATTGACGACCCACGCTATGTATGACAGTGTATGTCCTGTCTGCGACAATGTCCTGTCGGTTTACAATATGTGGAATCAGTTTTCTTTCCTTTCTTTCAGACAAAATTCTTCCTGAAAAAAAAAAGATATATTCGAATTAGATTTTCTTAAGAAGGGAAAAACAACCCAATTTCTATATTTTGAAGGATTCCATTTTTTTTTGTTGGCTTATTTATGAAGTTATGCAAAAAAGTATTTTATAACCCAAGACCATCCTAGCGATATATTGTTGTGCGTAAACACACACATGCGTGATTTTGAAACAGTAAGCACGCACGGTGCACGATTTTTGTAACTTGTAGTTCGTATACATTTCATAAACAAGTTTTTCACTTATAGTACATATGTTTTTGGTTACATTAATACCTAACATTGTTATTATATCTTGTATTTGATACGAAGTTCATAAATGTTTTCCAGTTCCGGCATAATATGGGAGACAGGCAAACTTGTGAACCGACGTTACAAAGCTCTCAGCATCACAGAGACGGCCATGGTGGAGGATGCCTACCAGAGGTATTTGGCTGAGTGTGAGGTGGCCGGCAAGGGTGTTCCTGGAGGAGCCCTCATCGACACCAAGACGGAGGTACTGTATTACTCCATATCTCTCAGTGGCATGCAGTACATCAAGAATCACTGATTGTTATTGCGGTTTTCGCTTGGTGCGCTGTAAAGTAGCAATGTAGGAAATTTTCTATAATTGGGGTTGCCAATGCTGATACACACTAAGCCACAAAAGTTTGGCTAAAAATGAGAATTCTGATTGTTGGAACTCTCCGATTTTGGACCTAACGAGTTGATGAAATCTTTGGAAGTGAAAAATAATTTTTAATATTATTTTATTACAATTATTGCTTTTGTGAGTCTTGTATTTAAATAAATATATTTTACAGAATAATCTATAATCTTCTGAATCTTTATAATTTTACAGAATAATTAATAATTTATAATTTCATAATTTTGATAGGAAATTCATATTATGTATTAGAAATTTATCAATGAATGAAAAATCCAAAATCTAAGCAATATACAGGGTGTCCCGTATCTCGACATCAAGCCAAAATCTGGTGATAATAGTTATCAGAAAAATATTTAAAAAAATCTAAGTCATGCGTTTTAAAAATTATAAGCATTTAAAAAAAATCTACACCCTGTGATGGTCTTTTCACTCCTGTTGCTACAAATCTTTATTTTTCTTCATCTTATTTTTTATTATTTTGCAATCCTGGATAATCTTTCTGTAAACTTTTGTCCAAAATTCAAAGCCAACTGCTCCACCTTGGAAGAAAATGTCACTTTTTGACCAAACCAAGTATTCAAAATCAATACTTTACAAACTCAATACGTTTACAAAATCAAATACAATAAATACAACAAATAAATTTACAAAATCAATATGTTTTAACTGACTTTTTTATTTTTTAATATATTTTTCTGATAACTATTATGACTTGGCCTATCATTCGATTTCGACTTGATGTCGAGATACGGGACACACTGTATATGCCGAAATTGATATATAAAATAGCAATAGCGAGAAATTGCCTGGTTACAAGAAGGCTCTCACTAGTCTTTTTATAAAAAGCAGGGTGAATAGAGAAAGTGATCTAAATATAGGCTACGACTTTTAATTTTGAGTTTTTTTCCTTCAAATAGAGGGAAGTCAACACTATTTGGTTCCCACATGATAATTTAATATTTTAAAAATGATATCTGAAATTTTCCTCTGGAATATAAACCTTTAGGTTTTTTCAGAAAAAAAAATTATAGCCCTTCTAAAAGCAAATGGTTTCTGTCATCAAATTATTTTATGACATATTTTATCCTGCATATTAGAATGCGACCACTATAAATTGGCGTGCGAGGGAGGGCATCCCTATCGCGTAACAGAAGTTGTCAGGGTGTAAATTTATTACACAATACATATGTACAGAATGTCCGGTGACCGATGTCGTAGCCTTTAACAGAAATTTGGTCAGGCAGCACTAAAGAAACCAAGCAGTAATGGCGGCCGTTCTATCTGTCAAACTGTCAGACAGTAATATCGGTCCATTATTTGCTTTTTCAGCTTCGCAAAACTTTAACACTTCATTGGCAATTGTTCTTGCACCATCCCGGACTGTTATGGATGTTTTGGACATAATAATTCAGTGTATATTGGTAATCAAGATGTCACGGCTCCCGAAATTGAATTGAATGACAGGGCGAGGGGGTACCACCGGGTGCGGGCGGGGCGGGTTTTAGTTCCAAATTCGCCGCACGCCAATTTACGTTGGGCAAGCAATAGTACATATTGATTGAAAATTTTACTATTGAAATAAAATAAATAAATATATATTTACAAAAATTACAAAAGTACATGTCCTTTTCGACACCAGTAACAGTATACCTATATCTTTTTCGACCACGATTGCTGCATTTTTTTCTTTCATATTTGACGTTTTATATATTTTGAAGTAGTTCTAGGCAATCTGTAATTAAGAAAATGCTATTTATTACCTTTGACATGCACTGGACAAATAAATATCAAGCTATTATTACCATGTGCATTCTAAATGTGTGCTAGTCCATATTAAGACCAACTGCTATGGGAAATTCAAATGACAAAAAAATTATTTACAAATAAAATAAACTTCAGTGCGTTTCAAAAGGATATTGATTTTACATTAATTAATTACTTTGTAAGTAAAATATGTTTTAAATTGGAATAAATTACATTATTAGTGCACCTCTTCACAAGTTTAAGCAATGCGATTGTCACTATACAAAGTATTTCACAATATTGAATATGCAAGCATCAGTTTAGCAGTCTGTCTCGCTCATGGCTATTAGCATGGCTTCATGAGAAACAATGAAAACGAGTTTTAAGTGTTTTACGCAAGATGGCAGTTTTTATTAACAAAAAGTATTACTAGCCCGTATTTGGACCACAACCCATATTTAAACCACTTTCTCTACATAAATTGTGTAAACTTTAATAATAGTAAATTTCTTGATACTTTCACAAATGTATTTAATTGTATAGTTTTAAACTATTTTTTTAAATTTTATAAAATTGTTTTAATTGTGTTACCTACTTAGATATATTTTGTTAAAATGTTTCTTTCAATGATACTACGTACCGCAAATAAATAAATAAATAAATAAAATCAGCCTGTTTGCGGGTTTTGGGAAAAACCGACATTGGATATTTCAACTAATTAGTAGGGAGAGGGTGGGCCCTATTCATAAAGAGAAAATCTAAAAAGGGAGAAATCTGTATTGATACTTTGTCCTTTATGCAGGTTGATTTTGAGTCGATGAAGATGATCCGCCCAAACAAGCGTTTCTTGCGGCGTACACTGCAGCCAGGGCTGTGGGCGCAGTACGGCGCAGGCAGCCACCGTTCGCAGCTGCACGCACGCCTGCACCGCCTGCAGGCTGATCAGCAGCTGCCCACACCCACTTTCCCTGTGGTGCTAGCGCCTGTGCCTCCTCCCAAGAGTGTCGCCTCCCACCAAGGTATGCTTTATATTCTCCTCCTTCATTATGCCCTCGGCAGAATAGATATGGTCGCTGATAATAATGACACACTCATGCTTGTTATTATTATGCATCATTATTATTAAAAAGTTTTTAATATTTTTTTGAGTATGTTAAAAATTTTAAGAATACAATTACTGAATTTTGTCCCCAGAGGGATCATCATTAATTAAGATTAATTATAGATGTTTTACAGACGAAGCTATTTATATGTGAAAGTATAAATGGAAGTCTTTTTAAGCATTTACAACTTGTCATTGGCTGGCTTAAGTGATCACTTTACACATTGTAAAGTTCACTTATTCCAAATTCCACTCTATTCCAAAAAAATATATAGAAATCTCATTACCAGCGGCGGCATCTATACACTGGTTCACGGGGATGACAAATTTTAACCATAGATGGTGTTACTGTAAGTCAAAGTGAAATGTGGTATATAAGTAACATATATATCATTTCCAAACATTTTATAAATGCGGTGGTCAATCATGGGTGGGATCGTGAATGTTATATTGCGTAAAGTGTTTACTGAAGCCAGCCAATGACAGATCCTAAGCCACACAAATGCCCAAAAAAGACTTCCGTATGTACTTTAAATAGCATTATCTCTGTTATATATCTATAATTTATCTTAATTAAAAATTAATTATTTTGTTCTTTATCCTGGTCCTTCATCATAATCTGTTGATTGTTTAATTTATTTCAGCCATGAAGCCATTTGTAGAATTGTGCATAGTCCAGCGCCTCATGGAGCACACCAATGTGAAGCAGTACAAATATTACAAGATCCTGATTCAAGAGTTCCACGTGAAGATAGACATGGGCCTCATCAACGCTCTCATGGGAATGTTCCCCCCAGAGGAAATATCTGAAAGTGTTGCCGTAAGTTTAACAGTTTTCCAAAATCAATAGCTTTTTATATTTATTTGTTTAGGCATGTGAAATTTATTCTGACATTTGATTTGCTTCCTCATTATTCTGGCACCATCAATGTTTTTTAAGAAGTTATCATGAGTTTCTATTATGCCAGTGACTGCACGCCGAATTATGTACAAATAATAAGTTACCAATCAAACATAAATCTCACAATGACAGTCACAATCATGGTAAAAAATCATGAACATTTTTTTTATAAATTTTAGTAGCAAAAACCTCAGGGGAATTTCTTCATTCAAATTTGAATAGAACTTTACATAGCTATGTCAAAGTTTACATATTTTTTCAATATTTTCATCTTATTTTTTGTAAATCATTAGACTATCATGAAAGTAATCATGAAAGTAACTTATATTGAATATTGAAAATTCATTCACTTTGATACAAATCAAATAAAATTATTGAAATTTTGCAGATACAGGCGAACTTCAACTTTCGCACATAATTGGTTCCTGAAAATGTGTGCGAATGTTGAATGTTTGAAAGTAGAGGGAAGTAAAAAAAATTAAAATTGTATGTATTTTAAAATATTTATTTATCAAGTAAATATATGATTAAGAGGCGTTAAAGTGGTTTAAAAGATATGTTTAAGTGGGGTTTGCGGGTGTTTCCCTTAAAAAGTTATCAAGAGCTAATTGTTTGCCACTCTTCTTTCTCTTTTCTTCATATAGTATTTTAAAACATACTACAGTACAGCCACTCTATGATGGCACTTTTGACGTTTAGACTTACATGAAGTTTCGTAATTAACGACAGCTAAACATTGGAGGACAAATGCTATACTTTATTGCGCGAACGCCAGAGTAGTGATGTCCATCAACATTAAATATGGAATGAACGAAATGATTCAAAATGTTACAGGATATTGATTGCCTGTATAATATGCGTAGAATACGCAGAATAAGTATCCAAAATAACACAACAAATCTGACAGATCGATTGTGCCCTCTAAATATGATCTTTTTCTATGGCTTTATTAGAGGGCATAGAAAACGGCTACAAAACAATAAAAGACGGATCAGACCGGGTGATGTTTTTTTGTCTCTTTTTCTCTCATGTGTCGCCATGTTGTTTAAACTGAGTAAGCTCTTTTTTACCACGTATAAAGGTTTGGTAAAATGCTTTATTATCCCTCTATATATTGTAGATACTGTAAGGTTTTGACAGTTTTGTTTTAACGTTGTTACGGAAAGAACGAATGTGTGCACGCTGTGATTACGATATTGTTTTTTACCTGGCTTTAGATTTCGGACATTGATACTTTTATGTTTTGACCCCTGCTCGTCAATTTGGACTTTGTTTACGCTTTCTGTTTTTTACCAAGCTTTGGATTTCGGACATTGATACTGTTATAAATTTTGACCCCTGCTCGTTAATTTGGACTTTGTTAATGATTTTTGTTTGATTCTCGTCATTATGCCGAAGCACTCAAAGAAAACTGTTTTAAACAGTCAGGCACGTGGGTTCGTTGTAAAACTTCGTGATTATTTCGAACGTGAAGCTCAAAATGGTGGGCCATTATTACCGGTGACGTCAGTGCTTGATCGCGTAGCTGATGCGCTTGACATTGGAAAGCGAACTGTCATAAGAATTAGCAAGGATAAATTTGGCGACACTGGTATGGATGATAATGTTCTTCGCACGCCAAAAAAGAGAAAACGATCAAAACCAATCGTAGGCATCGATAATTTTGATAGTGATGCCATCCGAAGACATGTGTATGACTTTTATTTACGCAAAGAATATCCAACGAGGGAAAAGTTACTGAAATCACTGAAAGAAGCTAGTTTATTTTTCGGTGGAAAATCTTCACTATCAAAAATTTTGTGTAAGCTAGGTTTTGCGTACAGGCAGTGTAATAAACGCAAGATATTAATGGAAAGGAACGATATCGTGATGAAAAGGTGTACTTTTTTACGAAATGTGAACCAAATAGAAGATTGGCAAAATGTGGTGTTTTTGGATGAGACGTGGCTTAATGCCAACCATACAGTTAGCTGTTCTTGGACCGATGACACCGCAGCATCTACGTCTAAAGTTCCAATTGGAAAAGGAGGCAGACTTATAATTTGTCACGCCAAGACCGCTAATGGATTCGTCGAAGGATCCTTGATGGCTTTTGTATCAAAAACCACTGGAGATTATCATGAAGAAATGAACGGAGAAAAGTTTACGGAGTGGTTTACCACAATGTTGTGTAGCCTTCCCGAACCATCTATAATAATAATGGACAATGCTCCGTACCACTCGATGAAGATCGATAAGCCGCCTGCTCAGTCCCAAAAGATAGCTGATATCGTTGCGTGGCCTCCAAAAAATGACACAGATGCAAATATGGACATGTTGAAAGCGGAGTTACTTCAATTATTAAAACAAAACAAGCCGGCAAAATCACGGTACGTCATTGATGAAATCGCATCGGAATATGGGCACCAAGTAATACGATTACCGCCTTACCATTGCGAATACAACGCAATTGAATTGATATGGGCTATTAATGAATAATGGCAAATGAATTGATATGGGCTATATTAAGGGATATGCAGCAAGGCATAATACAGAACCTCCATTTACGACATCAAAAATGTTAAAATTATTAGAAGAAGCTTGTCAACGTACAACTCAAACAGACTGGGCTAATGTAGTGAATAGAACCGTGCGACGAATAAAGGAAGATTACGAAAGAGATATTAGAATCAATAATATTTTAGATAATGATATAATAATTAATTTAGGAAATGATAGCAGCGACGATAGTTCAATGGAGAGTGATAGTAATGGGGATGAATCAGATTGAAACATTCAAGTAAATATATTTATCTAAGAAAAATGTGTTTTATTATTCTTCTATAACCTTTTTTATGTACAAAGACTTTCTCAACTCACACCGTGCGACGAATTTTTTTTTCGACTGAATTATTTCGTTAATGATTTTAAGTGTGTCACAACACTATTACGATCTGTCAAAAATGCCATCTTAAGATGGTTTGAGAATATGTCTTTATTGATTGGCCTACATATCAAGATATGCGTTCTCCATTAGGATCACAATCTTCCATAATATTTAAAAAATTGTCAAGATGCATGAAGGCTTCATTCATATTTTTTATTGTTAAAGTCTTGATGATTTGATCAGCTTCTTCTTCCTCACTTTCATTATATATTTCATTTTCATACTCCTGTTGCTCAATTAAATATTAATTTGTTAGAGTTTCTGAATGAGATTTTATCATCTCATTAACATCCTCATTAGTAACATCTAAGTTTAGTTCATTCATTAGGCGGACTATATCAATTGTGATAGTTTCTGGAGTTTCATCACAATTTACAAAATTGTTTCCATGAACCTTTCATGGTTGACTCTTTTATTTCAGCCCACGCTATATCTGCCCTCGAATGACTAAACGCTGTAACCTCAAAAAGTGAGTTTTCAGCAAATCGCGTTTAAAGTTTTTGTTTTTAAAAGGGTTCAGAAATCTAAACGGGTAGGCCTAGAAACTTGAAATAACATTCGTATGATAGCTGTAAGTTTATTTTATAAATTATTAGAAGACTATAAACTAAAAAAACACATCTGTATATCGAAATTAGGCCAAAATGTGTTTTGTCGGAATATTATTTAAAGTAAAATGCGTATGTTGTTATTACAAAACAATGTAACCTAGGGTTGCATTGTTTAGTCATGACACAGTTAGTCGATATAATGAAAAAATCATGAAAAATATCGATGAAAAACATGTATTTATGGATTTATTTTACAAAATAAAACAGAATCTTTAAAATGTAAAATAGCAAATACAAAAAAGCGACAACAATATTTGAAAAACGTTATGACGTAATTAATTTTATTATATTTATAATGCAATTGAAATATATATAAAGCAAAATAACAATTTAAATTTTAACACCAAGTATGCAGGTATTTCTGATCGAATGAGGGAAAGTGTGTTAATTTTTACTTCCAAAAATTTTCAGCAAGAAGAACAGCCGGCGGCGAAACTAATATAAATGATTTAAAAATAACTGAAAACCTTATATCTATAATAGGAATATCAAAAATTAATATATGTACTACATATCAAGATCATCGTGGGGAGATTATCGTTCATGATTATCATCAAGATTATCGTTCACTTCTAATTTTTCAAAAAATGTACGCCGTGAAATTGGCATTGTTTTTACAAGGTTCATAATATCCTTCTTCTTTTCCTTTGATATTCCTTGAGGTGTTGACTGCAGAGGTTGATTCGTAATTGTATTTTCAGAAAAATTGTTAGATATGGTTTTCTGCATTTCAGTTTGTAAACTTTTGTTGAAAACATTTAGTTTTTCAAATTCTTCTTGCTCATAATTCGTTTTTACAAAAAGGTTTACTTCACCCCTCCTAAATTATACGATCTTAAATTTTTGAATATTGTAGTTCCGAGGAAAGGCACGTATCATTTCATCTTTAAAAAGTATTACTTCCCGATGATCAAAACTGTACACTTCTAAATTGCGACGGGATTTTTTAATAATTGATACATAATCTTCAAAATCGAATAGATCTCCATCTGCATTAAGTTTTTTTGCAATACATGCATGTACACTGTCAGCTGCCATAAATGTATGTCCTGGTTCAAGGTATTCCAGTTTTATTGATTTAAGTTCCATGTTGCGGTCATTTATTACT
The DNA here is from genome assembly GCA_016648135.1 of Agrypnia vestita. Lineage (NCBI taxonomy): Eukaryota > Metazoa > Arthropoda > Insecta > Trichoptera > Phryganeidae > Agrypnia > Agrypnia vestita. The sequence continues at coordinate 212,733 of JADDOH010004690.1, forward strand.
CTTAAAAGAGCAGAATATAAGGTTTTGTTTTTGTTTTGCGAATTACAGTTATCCGCGTACAAGATAAGTCTATCCAAATCCTGACAATACTTTTTAATGAACAAAATATAAGTAGAGGCTACATTGAAAGCCTTTCAGCCTGATTCACCTTCATGCCAAAGTAAACAAACTGCAGGTTTATTTACTCCTGGTTGGGCAAATGTTTCATTAAACATTACAAGTTTTCTCGAGAAAAATAAATCTTTTGTTGATAATTTTGGCAAAGATATCACCTTTTGCATGTCCACTGTATACATAACAGTCTTTTTAATTGGATCACTGCAATTTTTTTGTTCTTCAATCAAATGCTCTCTTGATATTTTTTTATTTAAAATGTGCTGAGGAAATTTTCGACAGATGTCGCAGTTGGTACATTCGGAACAGTTGTGAACATCATGTATATCTTGGTTTGTTTCCTTGCACAACTTGATTTGTTTCCTGTTCAACTTCTCGGAGAGCAGATCTTGCATTTGGATAGGAAACGCTATGTTCTTTGCATTTGGTGCAGATGTCTTGAATGCGGCATGCTTTTCCTATATTTAAAAAAAAAAAATATTGTAGAATGAAGCCCAACTACATTTATTCTTCCCTTCATTGATGAGTTGCTCAGTTAACATTTCAAAAATAAGGGAAAATGTACAGCCAATGGGCAAATATCGACGATTCGGTGCATGTTTTAGATTATAATGCGATGACATCGGTCTAAAGCTTTCGATGAATTCATCTATTTCTTTGACATATTCCTCCGTAAATGCGTGAGGTGGATTATGTTTGCCTCTCAGATCTGGGGCAGCTGATATACTTGCAGATATTGCACCAATGCCTTTTTTGAAATTGGCTTTGAGCACAGCTTGAACGACTCGATCGTTTGTATATCCAATCGAATGTAAAAACATGGTCTTGCAGACTTGTATACCTAATAAATTCCAAATCAAGGTATTATTTCGTTTAGTGGTTGCAGAATATCTAACTGCCACTTTTTCCTTTAAAACATGACGCGATGTAAAATCTCTACGTTTCTGCATGTTTAATTTCCAATAAGATTCCCATATTTGTATTCTTTCCGGTTCATTAATTTTGATTGAACATTTTTTTCTGCACGTAGACTTGCAAGGTGGCAAAAGTGGGTGTTTAGTTTTGTGGTGTTGCTGTTTATCTTTAGGTTTAATTTTAACTGGTTTGGTTATATTTGGTCCAACGAAAGGTATGTTCTCAGAAATATCTGCATTTGATTGAACAAATTCAGTGGATTCAAGAAGATTCTCGGAAAGTTGTGAGAAAGAAAGATCCTTTTCTGGTAAATTCGGAGCATAGTTCAACCACGTCTTGTTGGAAATATCAAGAAAAATACTAGACTGTGTGCTGTTGGTGGGCTGAACATCTAGTAATTTGGTTAGGTGTACGCTATCCGTTGCTGAGGATCTTCAGCATAATTGGTACAAGTTGATTCAAGAAGATTCTCAGAAAATTGTGAGAAAGAAAGATCCTTTTCAGGCAAATTCGGAGCATAATTCAACCACGTCTTGTTAGAAATATCAAGCAAAATTCTAGACTGTGTGCTATTGGAGGGCTGAACATCTAGTAACTTGGTTGGGTGTACGCTGTCTGTTGGCTGAAGATCTTCTGCATAATCGGAACAAGATGGATGCAATCGTGAATCAATAAGCAATTCACGTCCCTAAAAATATATTTATATTTGAATACATGTATGCAACGAAGAAAATCATTTGACGTTAATAAATTAAGTTCCTTTAAAATATTGCCTTACCTCATTTGAAGAAATCACATCCTCCGTTTTTTTTAGCCGGGCTAATTCACATAACAAATGACCACGGCTTTTCGGCATTGCAATATTTTAAATAAATGTTTAATACAGGACGGACAGGTCATAACCTGCGGCCCCGTGACACGGGAGCGGGGTGCAATGTTATGACAAAACGATGTAACCATATACATGTGTTACGATAGAACGCTGCAAGCATAGGTTGTAGCGTTTAGTCATTTAGGGATAGTATGACAAGGGCTGTAATGTAACGACAAAACACTGCAAGTATGGGTTATGTTGTTTAGTCATAAAAATACATTTTTTTCGCACGATGCATCGAATTTTGAACACTATTAAATACTTAACGGAAAGAAAAAAAAATTTTTTAAAAATACATATATATATATAGGTCTTGATAAATAGAATTGATTGAGCCGTATTCCGACAAAACGCTGTAACCCGGGTTACAGCGTTTTGTCATTCGAGGGCAGATATGTCTCACGTGTCTCCAATATTGTTTATTGCGTTTCATACATTGTAGTTCTTCCAGAAATCTTTTAATGTAGGTCCACCTTCCCTGTCAGTTGACTCGATAGCCTGAATCATTATTTACCTCATATAAAATTATCAATTAAACATAGCTATCACCGTTTGGTCCATAGGCTGTATAAGGCAGATATTATTGGGAAGAAGAAACACAACATTGATTTCCGTGTATAAATTCTGTAGAGATTTTGGGTGTCTTGGAGCATTGCTAAGATTAATAATATTTTAAATGGTAAATTATTATCTTTCCTTCCTGCGCAAGACTAAATCTCTATCCTAGCTAGCTCACAAGCAAAGTGACGGAAGGAAGCAAGATGCAAGTGATACCAGGATTCCACTTGCTTGTAAGAGAGCGAGAGGGGGATATCTTTACCCCACGTGACAATGTGCGAAATAGCGAATTGTGCGAAAGTCAAATGTTCGAAAGTCGAGGTCCGCCTGTGTTTAAAAGAATTTTTTTTATAAGGTTTTTGTTATTTTATTTAACTTGTATTTAAGTGATTGATTTTTACCACACTTATATTAGCTTCACTTGTTTGTCTGGATGGAATCATATAATCGATATTTCACCCGCTTCCCAATGGCCAATCGAGCTGAAAGTTTGCCACAGACTCAATGATAATACATGAATTAGAATCACTAATTAATAAAGAATCCATAATAATTAATTATTCAAAGTTTTATATAGGAAATTAGTTAATGAGCTCACCATAAGATGGCGCTAGTTACCTACCAATGTGATTTTGTATGCTGTGTAATGTTAAGACAAAAAGTAGAAAAGTATATTACATAAAAAACTTATATTTAAGTGTAAAATAAATTTTTCAAAGCAAGAAAACACTTTGTGGCTTGACATTATAGGAAATTTAAGAATAAATTAAATATAGTAAAACATCGTTTTTACAGTTCTCCGGGGAACAAAAAAAATTGGTGTAGAACTGAGGAAAATATAAAAGTGAGGAAATTAAAATTGTATACAAAAATGAGCTTTCGATGAAAGTAAAAACAGTTAAAGCTTAAAATAACTTTACATTATATGTTATTTTCAAAAATGTACATTATGTTTTTCTGTTGCTATTGCTAAAAAAAAACAACCCATTTTATATCAGTTCATGTACATCAGTTTGCCCCCAATCCTCTACTTGGTTCAGGTCAACATTTGGGCCTTTATTCTCTGGGTGAATCGCTAAATTTTAGAGGCCGATTATTTTTTTATAGCGCCCATATCTTCAATTTCGTATTCTGTTAAAAAATTGGCGGATGCTCTAAACTCGGCCGCTAAATGTCATTTTAAAATCATGATGCATTTTATAATGATTTAAGAAAAAAAATTCAACAAAGTGCGTAAAGCAAAATGAAATGCGAATTTATTAATACAAACTAACGAAATACTTTAAAAACGATTCATAAGTTAATACATCGCGGCGGCTGTCATTTAGATCGCGCCAAAACGCGAGTGAAAACCGCCGCCGCGCCGCGCCGCACACTGTGATATATTCCAAATCTAGCGGAACTTAATACAATGTATACTAATTTAATTTTTATCTCCCGAAGTACTGACTAGATTTTTATGAAACTTTTGCTGAATGTTCATAAATATATTCTTTATGTGTTCACATAACTAAAATCTATTCAAATTCATAGAGTTTCATGCAAGGAAAAAAACAAAAGTCGGTTCATTCGACTTATATTTGCACAAATTGAGCTTGTTTTATATACAACATGTCACGTTATTAATGCAAACCCTGAAAGTACTTTGTTAAGAATCGGCTACTGGTCTGAAATGTTCAAGCAACCATGACCTAATATCAATAGTTATGGAGATATGCAATATCAAAGTTTGCATTTTTTTTCAATATTTCTGACTTATTTTTTGCAAAAAGTTGAACTATCATTACAGTAACTTATATCGATTATGAAAAATTCATTTGCTTCAAAACAATTTCAATAACAACTTCATAATAATACAACAATAACATCAAGCTGTCAACTTATTGAAGTGCTCTGATTTATATATAATATTTTGAATGGAATAAGACTTTATAATATTGGATTCAATGAATCTGTTATATCAAAACATGGCGGCAAACTTACACAATTGTTTTGGGTGTAATAAATTAATTAATAAAGGAGGCAGTATTAACTGCAGCTCTTGCAAACAATGGTTTCACAAAAAGTGTAGTGGACAGACAGTGTTAATTTTAATAAATTTGCTGCGGAATTTAAGAAATACGGGAAAATTAACTGGAAATGCCAGTCATGCATTTCGGAGGTTAGCATTATAGAGTCTGACAGTGAGGAAGACGGTGATGAGGATGGAATCAGTGCTTTGCCGACGCTGACTAATCAGATTGAACATCTTTTTAAGAAATACCTAGCTCCTTTCACAAAAAGAATGGAGAACCTTGAGTCCAGTGTCGCTGGTATTAGGTCTGACCTAAATAAACTTAACGACAGCACTAAAACAGCTGCCAAGCAATACACGCAACTGAGCAAAAGAATCAGTGCGGTAGAAGATAAAGTTAACGCAGGTGGTGTCATACCAGTCACACCTGACGGTATTATCTCTGAAATCTACGAGAGGCAGAAGTGTGAAAGTAAGGTTATTGCTTTAAACGTCCCGGAATCAGAAAAGCTTGCCGGCGCTGACCGGCTCCAAGACGACCGTGACAGGCTTTCTACGATAATTCCTCAGGAGGTATCTGACTCTGTACCTAACATGAAACTACGTCGACTTGGCAAGGCAGCAGAGGGGAAGACCCGACCCCTACTACTTGAAACTCCATCTGCTAATGAAGCGAGGACTTTATTGAAAACAAAATCGTCGGAAGGATCTAGAGTCATCTTCAAACAATACCTTACACCAGCACAACAGAAGCACCTTCAGGAGCTGAGATCTGAATTAAACGCTCTGGTGGACAATGGAGACATAAACAAGACCATTAAATACGTCAATGGAATTCCAAAAATAGTTGACAAACATACATTTCGCCCACCAAAATCAAAAACGATGCACAAAGAAAAATAATTTACAAATTTATTATCAAAACACAAGAGGTCTTAGAACTAAACTAAATAGTTTTTTAACCTCTTCTGCAAGTAACAATAGTGATATAATCTGTGTTAGTGAGTCTTGGTTAAACTCTTCTATAGCTGATGGTGAAGTAATTAATGACACATTTGCAATATTTAGAAAGGATAGGGATATCAATACAAGTATTTACAGCAGAGGAGGTGGAGTATTTATTGTTGTCAAGCGTAGCATATCAGCCGAGCTACTATCGATCAACATTAAAAACATCGAACAAATTTTTGTTAAAATAAAATGTACAGACGGCGATGTCATAGTTGGATGTATCTACATACCACCGCACTCAACGACCGACATCTATGCTAAACACACCAACATAATCTCATCTATTCAAGCTAAATACCCCAACTCCAAGATGCTCATTGTAGGCGACTACAATATCCCTAGTAGCCTTCCACCAGATGACTGCGAAAATCTCATCTACAACGAACTACTCCTCACTGGATGCATGCAAATGAACGAAGTACGGAACTCCTACGATCATCTCCTCGACTTATGCTTCAGTAATTTCTACGTGAAACCAGAGAAATCACACCCTATAATTGACGAGGATGAACACCACCCTGCCTTGCACGTTTACGTTAGTAGCAAGGCCAACTTAAAACCACATAGCCCACCAACCTACGCATTTGGACGTGCTGACTATGTAGCAATCAACAGATTCTTCCTTAGGACCAACTGGATTGAGTTATACATGATTGACACCGTTGATGATAAAGTTAAGTGGTTTTATGAGAAAATCAATGAATGCATTGAGTACCATGTTCCAGTCTTCTCAAAGAAAACCAGCGACTACCCGTGTTGGTTCTCAAAAGAACTCATAAATAAAGTTAGGCAAAAAAAAGAGGCACACGCGCACTACAAGAGAACACACACAAAACCAGCATATATCCGATTCAAGAAGCTGAGATTGGAGTGCAAAAAACTCAGTGCCAGCTGCTACAGGAACTATGTTACCAGGATGGAGTCCATGATGGAGACCGATGCTAGCCAGTTCTGGAAATTTGTGAAAAACAAGCGTCGTAATAACCTTGACATTCCATTTGAAATGTCTTGGAATGAGAAAACAGCTGTTAATGGTGGTGAAATAAGTAACCTCTTTGCATCATACTTCAGGAGTATCTATACTATTAACAACGCTGCCCCAGCGGACCATAATACTAGTACTCGAAGCGTCAAAGATGCTAACTTATCGGAATTTAGCGTCACCTTTGATAACGTCTATAAACAGCTAACGAGCCTGAAGGTCAGCAAAGGATCTGGGCCCGACGGTGTACCGAATCTCTTCCTAAGGAATTGTGCAGCCGGTCTCTGCGAGCCCATAACGCATATATTCAGCAAATCACTACAGCTTGGAGTCCTTCCCTCGGCATGGAAACTCTCGTTCATAAGCCCAATTCACAAATCTGGTACTAGGTCTGAGGTAACTAACTACCGCCCGATATGTATACAAGTTGCCATGTCAAAGCTTTTCGAGAAACTAATTCTTCCTCAACTTACATTTGCATTCAAAAATATAATTACTACAAAGCAGCATGGCTTCTTCGGTGGCAGATCTACAACAACGAATCTGTATCTATACATTAACTACATACTCAATGCTCTGAACCAGGGGGTGGATGTACATGCTATCTACACAGATTTCAGTAAGGCTTTCGACATGGTAGACCACGGAATCCTGATTGACAAGCTCGGTCTGTATGGTGTGAGAGGCACAGCATTAGAGTGGTTCCATTCGTATCTAACTGGCAGATTCCTACAAGTCAGAGTTAATGGATTTATCTCTGAAGAGTATGAAGTATGCTCTGGTGTCCCTCAAGGGTCACATCTTGGTCCGATTCTCTTTAATATTTTCATCAATGACATCGCAGACAATTTACTATCCGATTACCTACTATATGCAGATGACATGAAAATTTTCAGAAGAATCATGAATGACCAAGACTTAGAAATTCTTCAGCACGATCTCAATGAACTCCACAGGTGGTGTACTAAAAACAAACTAATGTTAAATATCGGTAAATGCTCAGTAATGTCATTCTCTAGATCACGAAATCAATATCAGGCTAATTATCTCATTGATGGACATCATCTCCCGATAGTCACCTCGGCAAAGGACCTTGGCGTTATTGTGGACCATAAACTGAATTTCTCAAGCCACGTGGAGAAAGTTGCGTCACAAGCTTTCAAGACTCTTGGTTACATCATTAGAGCTGGGAAGGACTTCAGCAATGTCTACACGCTGGTACGACTATTCGACAGTCTTGTGAGACCGATTTTAGAATACTGTTCTGTCATTTGGTCGCCGTATACCAATAAACTAATCAATCAGCTCGAAAGAATACAACGCAAACTATGTAAATGCATCGCCTATCGTACACGATCACCAGGAGATATTGAGACCGTATATAACAGATTTAGAATCAGCAAACTAATCACTCGAAGACAATTGTCTGATCTGACCTTCTTCTACAAATCTGTCAACGGACAGATAGACTCGCCCGAGATCCTGGAACAATTTGGCATTATCACTGCTAGGCCGGATCTAAGAGTGCGTACATTGTTAGAAACCACTAAATCTATATAAAGTTACGTGTACAATGGCCCAAGAAATAGGATTGCCAATCTGGTGAATAGCCACTGTGTTGATATCAACTTCTTCGATGAATCATACGTCTCATTCTCATCAGCGGCAAAAAGATTGTTATCACAGTATTAAATTTACCCTCAACCCTCGAGTAGCTCAGTAAGGAGACTCAGCAGCTACCTCTTTCATTAGATTGGCTGCATCCCTTTTCCCGGATGATCTCAGACTAACTTCAGTGGCGACCGTTAAATCTTCTTGAGTTTTTGTAGAAACTAGATCTATGATTTTTCTCTTTTGGATTTATACTTGGAAATACTTTTTCGAATGACTTCCAAGGCCTACCTGATCTTGTACAATCTCGTAAACCTGCTGAACTTGAGGATGGAAGCAGGTCGAGAAACTTAGAAGGCAATGATACTATATCTTCAAACCACTCATCATGTTCAGCCAAAAATTTCGATAATTTTCTACAGATTTTCTCCAACTTCGCATCTATTTTTGCGCTAAGACTGCTAACGTAAATTTTTAGTTCTCAAGGCGTGCTTTTCGAATTAACCTGGTTGTGTTTTTGTATTATAAAAATCTAAATGCACCTGTTTGGATCCTTTTTTGCCACTTAAAAGCCATACTTAAAATATTTATCTTTTAATTTTTGTACGTACTCCTAAAGAAAATTAAGAAATATTGTATGAGTGTCGAAAACACGTGCCGCCAAATTTAATGAAATCTTACAGAATATGAACCAAAGCAGTAAATAAAATTATTTTCTCGTTGGGTACCCATGGATATTTTTTGTAAAGTCAAAGCAAAGTCACACTTCTTCAAAAATATTACAATTTCGACATGTACAAGTAAATGGCTTTGTATCTGGCAATAAAATATATATATTGTAATACAGTTTACTTTGTAAAGTAGCCACAGACGTGAAGATAAAATATATATGTGTATTAGTAACTGTACTTCGAAATAAATTCACTTTTTTTCTTGATAACAAAGACTCAAATTAACGAACAAAGTTGCTGTCAGAATGACGGCCTATGCAAGTGTCACTTTGCCAGGTTGCCATATGAAAACCGGTGCTGTTATTTAGCAAATAATTATCAAAACATATAGTCTAGGTAATTAGCTACTGTGTATATTTTACTAAGTTTTATTTTCTTGCTTTTTAATTTTTGAATAAAGTTCCGCTAGATTGCGAATATATTACAATGTGCGCCGTTACGATTTTCGCGCGCACGAATTTTTGATGGTAAAATGAGTGCAATTAGTACAAAAGAGCATTATTCGAGGGTTAAAAACATTTACATCCAGTAATTAGTGTGTCCCTTTTTACGTTACTTCATTACTAACGTAATTTGTACGCGCTCGAGTCGGAACCTAAACACCGTAGGTGTCGCGTTGAAAATTCATCTAATGTTGGCGTATTGAGTTTTTGGAAAGAAAAAGTAAAATTCATAATTTCGTTCGTAAATTTCACTGAATGTGGAGTTGACATATTGAATTTTCTAAATAATTCGGTGTAAAACCGGGGAAGTGAAAAAATTCATCCGCGTAAAATGCGTGAAATATTTGTATGGAAATGTATGGAGATGAAATGGGACTTCGGATTTTCGGTGTAAATAGCGGGAAAACGTGAAAACGAGGAACGTAAAAACGAAGTTTTACTGTACTATGTTTTAAACCACTTTATTGCTATATATTTGTCAACTAGTTTCGGTTGGACTCAACCTTCTTCAGGACAATTACAATATAGACTAGATTGTATACTTTAGTATAATTTAGTTGTTATAATTTAGTTATATTGTAATTGTCCTGAAGAAGGTTGAGTCCAACCAAAACTAATTGACAAATATATAGCAATAAAGTGGTTTAAAACATAGTATTTAATTTATTCTTAAATTTCTTGTAAAATAAATTTTCGGCCAAAAAAATTTTGGCTCACTCCAAATAAAAGCAAGGGCATTTTCCCTCCATCAACAATAGAATTTGGTAATCTATATCAATATCATAAGCGCCCACCTTTTATTTTGTGAGTGAGGCAAATTTTTTTTTTACATTTTAGTATATTTAAATATAAGCGTTTATAATTTTTTTTTGTATAATTTAATTTAATAATCCATATAAGTAACTATAGTTATAGTCCAACAATTCACAGAAAATAAGTAAGAGATATTTAAAAAAAATGCAAATTTTGATGTTGCTTAAGTGTATATCTAACATATTATGTGTAGAAAAACAAGTTAATCTGATAGCTGCATATATAATTATGTAATACATATACATTGTTTAACAGGCAGAGAGGTTTGCCTTGGATATGGAAGCAGCTGGACTTCCCTTGGAGTCGGTGGTGGCAGAATACACAGCTTCAGACCAGAAGCACTTCTACGACCTGCTCCATCTATCCCCTCTGAAGGTCCACGTGTCCTTCTCTCTGGGCGGTGCGCAGCAGCTACCCACGTTTGTAGGCACACTACTCCAAGGGTTGGGTGTCACCCTGACCGACATGAATGATGTCATTTTCAAGTTGGTGATATTTTGTTACTCATTTAATCATTTTCCTATTCTAGGTTAAAGCACAAATGTACAAAATTAAGAAAATTTGTTATTAAAAACATAAATAAAAAGATTGATTAAACATCGAGAATAAAGAGATAGATGAAATAACAAAATTAAAAATATATATTCAATAGTAAAAAATATTAAGGTAGCTACAATAACAAAAATAAAAGATACGAGAAATAAATAAACTGTTTGTGCAAAGGGCTATTGTCTTATTTGTTTGTCATGTCAATCGCGATGTTTGTTCGGCCGAAGGTCATCTGAAGTGCCCTGGCTAAATGGCTTTGTAACGCGACGACAGATGTCGCATGAATATAACAGTTCATTTGTTTGCATTTTGACCTTCAGGCATCGGCAGTGACATTTTTTCTGCACTGTATTCTTTACATAAATAATAATCCCGCTTTCATATTATGATATAATACCGCCCCTGCTAATTTGAAAATTAATTTTAAATATTCATAAGTACAATACGCCGCTGTGTTTGAGCCACCCACTCCAGCATACAATATATATATATATGTATATTGGAGTTTCGCCGCAAACATACCTACAAGCATAAATAAATTTCATATCGCCTATCGATGAAATTTAAATAAAAAATCGCATGGGGATAATGCCGCAGTTTTGTGCAGAAAAGAGATTCAGGTCCCAGACATCTTGGTAAGTGAGTTGATGTCATTTTTGGGTGGTTTTGGGGCTGACTTTGTCTCAATTGACTTGCTCAAGACAATTGTTTTCTGCACAAACAAACAATTTATCATTCACAAAAATTTTCCAGTTCGGAGGTCAAGGGTGGATCACTTCTTTAGCATACGTTCAACCTGATATTTTTAACCAATTCATTATATAATAGTATTTAAAATGGCTGTATTTTACAATTTCCTTTGTTTCGTTGGTTAGATTGTTAAAGACATGTGGTGAAATTAATTTAAAGTATCATTGTCCAAAATAAGTTTAAATTCATTGCCTATCATTTTAAATATCATATCACTTTTTTAAATGCATATTAGCCGAGTTGCAAATTTACTGAAAATCCCTTAATTAATGAACACATAATTTTGCATTTGACTGTACAATGGCAAATAAAACTTGCCCAATTATGTGACTTGCTTTATTGAACAGAAATCTTGATAATTCCTATTAATTATGTTAAGCAAATGAATACAACAGTTATCAGCACAGAATATTTTAAATGTAACTAAAAAAATAGATCTTAGAATTTGAAATGAAGTTTCGAAATCGGCTCATTGGAAATGTGATGCCCCTGGGTACACTTGAATTACAGTTATCTATAAATATTTTTTCAGATTGGCTTATTACGAGAGAACCTACGAATTCCTTTCTCAAAAAGAATTAATGGCGACTGCCACGAGTCACTACACAGGACAAGCGCTAAAGCAGCTGTACGTGCTTGTTTTAGGACTGGATGTCATAGGAAATCCATATGGATTAGTCATTGGATTGACCAAAGGTGTTGAGGATCTTTTCTACGAACCTTTCCAGGTAATATTTTCTAATGAAAAGTGTCATAGATGCATCCTTATTTCATTTAATATTAACATATGTATACTACTCTATTCAGGGTGCCATTCAAGGTCCCGGAGAGTTTGCTGAAGGTCTGTTGCTGGGTGTTCGCTCTCTTTTCGGTCACGCTGTGGGCGGGGCAGCTGGTGCTGTGTCTCGTATCACTGGCGCAATGGGGCATGGTAAACATTCAATTTATCATACTAACAAAAAACTTCTAGGAAAATGTGTTAAAAAATAATTATATTCTTTGTCTAAAATCTGGAGTAAACCGAATTGAAAATTTAAGAGATCATAATATAGTTTAATTAGTGATAACATAAAACTTTCTCAATTTAGAATTTAGAATAAAAAAGTATTGTATGTATTATGTAGTCTTAGTCTCCTCAAGAGTCTTCTCTAATCATCTTGGTCTTGTGCCAGCCCTCTTAAGAATTTCTGAATTTCCAAGGCAGATATGTCTTTGAGGATATTGTCGTTCCATCTTAATTTTGGCCTTCCTAAGCTACTTCGCCCTATTGGTTTTGAATTCAGCAGAGACTTTTATTTCATGCTCTCCATATGACCCAGCCATCAAAATCTTCCCAATTTTATAAATTTTGACGCTTAGCTCCTTAAACAAAGCACAGAGCTTATTGATGTAGCGTCCAGAAATGGTCCAAAGATATGCCTCAAAAATTTTCTTTCAAAAACTGTACTAAAATTCAATAAATGTCATAGCTTAAAAGAATAATGTACCAGTCTGGTACAGAAGATGGCTGCGATAGGCTAAAACCGGTATGGTAAAAAAACAAAAAAGGTGGAAAAAAGTTAAAAAGTGTTTTAATTACGTATCATTATTTAGTTAATTCACATGCCAACATCAATGTACATCACATATTTATTATAGGTACTATATGTACTTTATTATGTCTTTATTTATTAAAGGTACTACACATTTACATATCTGATAATTTTGTATATGCATATGTACTTTTTTGTTAGTATTGGTAAATATATAAACATTCAAAATGTTTTCTCTGCATTTTAATTAAATGTGAAAATTTAATCAGGTTTGGCAGCTTTATCAATGGATTCCGAGTTCCAGCGTAAGAGACGCGAAGCAATCAACAAACCACCATCTAACTTGCAGGAAGGAATCGCACGCAGTGGCAAAGGCTTATTGATGGTTTGTACTTTTGTTCATAAGTTGTAAATAATTATTGCAATTTTACTTTGCACATTTATTTTTCTCAACTTTATAGAATAATAAAGGGATGTGCAACTACCCTGTTACCAGGGGCGTGCAGTGAGAACAAGAAGCATGAATTTTATTTAAATATATATTTGAAAAAAAAAATTGAATTTAAGTATTTATCTGTCAGAATAATATGTTAATTATTACGATAGGAATATTACGAAATATATATCTTATTTCGATTTCTTTTCAAAATTTATACTTTGGAAAAAGTCATGCTTCTTGTTCTCACTGCACGCCCCTGCATATTATGTACTGATTTTACATACTTCTGTAAGGAATAAGTTACTCCTGGGAAATGTGGTTGTATGATAATGTTATATGTTATGTTTATAGGGTGTTGTGGGTGGTGTAACTGGTGTTTTCACTAAGCCCATATCTGGAGCTCGGGAAGAGGGTGCTGTGGGCTTTTTCAAAGGCCTTGGTAAGGGGGCTGTGGGTCTCGTAGCACGACCTACCGCTGGCGTTGTGGACTTTGCTTCGGGATCATTTGACGCAGTCAAAAGGTAGGATGCAGAAAGAGTACATATGAGTTCTTTAATTCAAATTCATCAATGATTTTTTTTTATATGTTTGAATTTTCATTAACATAACTTTTGAGGTTCTGTCCTGCAAATAACTTTTTCATAGTTTGAGGCACATCCTTCAGTTAGAAGTTGCAGAGCGTTTTAGTGCAATGTGTTACTGTATGTCCTTTCATATTTTTCGATGCCGATCCCTCGTTAACGGTGTCAGAGGTAGTTATTGCAAATTCAGATAAACTAAAATTTTGCGATTTGCTTAATCAACCCATCCTCTGCCATGGTAGATCAGATCTGACCAGGATGTTTATAAATATATGAATTTCTTGATAACTACTTGTGGGGTATAAAAGCAAAGGCAGCAATATCAAAAATAAAATTGAATGCAGTCGTCGAGGATTACTAATTTATAATGCACTGAATTTGAGATTTTATAACATTTTATACATATATCCTATAAATTTATAGGAAAAATGATTTTGGAAGGGATAGATGCTTAAAATTTAGAATTTAATACATTTTAAATTAGTAATAAATACTTGCTGTCTGCATTCTTAACATTTTTTTAATTTTTTTGATATTGCTTCCTTTGATTTTATGCTGTTATTCTTTTATCTAATCTTTTATTCAATATTTCCATGTTTGAGTCTTAAATTAATATTAGATGAAAATGTGAAATAATAAAAAAAACTGATATCTAGGACGGTGTAAAAAACATGTATTGTCAACCTTTTATGTTTCTATTTTCAGTATATTTATGTTCAGTATACTTTATAAAAACTTCAATTTTCTAACCGACAACTTGTTGTGCATGGTCCCATTTCATTAAATCATATTTAATATAAAATATGTGTAATAAATTTCACGAAAAACGATTAAAAATCACAAATTTTGCATTGGGTTTAAAATACCCACCACCGTTGGCCGTGTTTTGTTTTGATCCACCGGGCTATACGGGTTGAATGAGAAGGTAGTAAACCAACCTAATGGATTTCAATATTTTTTCAAATATTTTTGTATTTTCGTTTTGATGTTTACTTTGTAAACTGCAAAATTTACTTTAATCAAAATTTAGTTTTTGGGGGTTAAAATGTCATTGCATTCTTTCAATTTACACTATTTCGAATTATGGTTGTTTGAATTATAGTGCCGTTTCCATAAAATATTTTCTGTGATTTGTTGAATGAAAATATATTAATTTTTTTGTACATACTAGTTTATAAAAATGTTTGTCAAGTTAAATTAATTATGTATATCTGGTATTATTTATGTAATGATGAAAATATGTGGTTTTGTTTTTATCAATGTAGGGATTCTTTATAAAATGTTTTAATTGTGCCAGGGCTACTGACATGTCAACTGAGGTCATGAGGATGCGCGCTCCTCGGTTATTGGAGGCAGACGGCTTAGTCCGTCCCTACTCTAAACACACCGCAGAAGGATCCAAGCTACTCCGAGATTTGGATAAGGTGATAACATAAATTTTAAAAATGACTCTTACAGTATAAAAATTATCCAATTAATAATTAATTTTTGTTTTATCAGTGATTTTGCATATCTTGGTGTTAGTCACAGAGTATATGAATTTACATTGATAAACTAAACACATTCATTAGGATAGGGGGTTGGGTCACAGTGGAAGAATGTCCCCCCCTAGTGTACGTATGTTTATGACACATACTGCAGTTAAAGTAGTATTTATTCTTGCATAATTAATTCCTCTTGTAAATAAGACTTTTTTTACAAAAGACATTATTTTTCCAAACCGAGTCACTTAAATAAAACTTCTTGTAATAAAGTGTGAATTATGTAGTAAGAAATTACACTTTTTATGAGTATTTAGTTTGACCCCTTGACAAATTTACAAGCTCGTAGTAATCTTTTAAACAAGTCAAACTAGCCATGGCACCAGGTTGCATATCAAGAAATTTACATTAGTTCTTGTCTATATATTTTGGTGTTATGTGGTGGTAGCTTTTTTTTCGAAATATTGATTTATCCTTTGCATTTTTTAGCGGCATGTATTGGATTAAATTAAAATTATTATTTTTAAAATTTTACTTATCTATACCTATAAAACTCAATGTCGTCTGTCTGTCTGTTCTCTATACAAATCCACACCGTTTGTCCGATTCGATTCAAATTTTGCATACTTATGCTTTGGGACCCGGCGGGTAACATAGGCAACATTTCCCCCCTATTCTCATATATCCTTCCCCTCCCCTTGACATATTTTCGATGCAAATCTGTACTGTTTGACCGATCGGACTCAAAATTTGAACACTTATTCTTTAGGACACAGCGGGTAACATAGGCGGTATTTCCCCCCTATTTTCATACCCCTTCCCCTCCCCCTGACATATTTTCGATGCAAATCTGTACTGTTTGACGGATCAAACTCAAAATTTGAAAACATATTCTTTAGGACGCGAGTAACATAGGCGACATTTCCCCCCTATTCTCATACACCTTCCCCTCCCCTGACATATTTTCGATGCAAATCTGTACCGTTTGACCGATCAGACACTCAAATTTTGGAAACTTTTTATTCTTTAAGACTCGGCGAGTAACATATGCGATACTTCCCCCCTATTCTCATAACCCTTCCTCTCTCTCTGACATATTTTCGATGCAAATCTGTACCGTTTGATCGATTGGACTCAAAATTTGAAAACTTATTCCTTAAGACTTGGCGAGTAACATAGACAATATTTTCCCCCTATTCTCATAACCCTTCTCCTCCCCCTAATATATTTTCGATGCAAATCTGTACCTTTTGATCGATCGGACTCAAAATTTGGAAACTAATTCTTTAGGACTCGGCGGGTAACTTAGGCGACATTTCCCTCCTATTCTTTACCCTTTCCCCTCTCCCTGATATTTTTTTTTAAAATTTAAATTTAATGGCTTGTCACCCAATAAAAGGATGTTATTGCCAAAAACTAGTCAATAGGTCATCGACATAAAAATTATAGCTCAATGCAATTACTCTCTAAAAATCGTAGTAACACTTTCAATACTTCCCGTCGGCAGTCTGTAAGCAAGAGCTGGATATTTGTAGGGAAAGGGACCTTAAGATCTGCAAGATCCTGGAGTAGGGACTGAGTACCGACATTTAAAATGCAATTGAAAAACAAGTGGTTCAAATCCTCCTCCTCTTGTCCACACTCACAGATTGAGGAGTTCAGAACATGAACTTTTGCAAGGTGTAAGCGGATAGAGCAATGACCCAGACGCATTCGGCAAACCATTGAAGTCTCCCTCTTGCTCAATCTGATCCTGTGAAACCAGGCTCGAGATGGGATAAGTGGCTGAATAGCGGCGTAGTGTCGACCTTTTGACATTTTAGTGAGGTCCCAATGAGACTGCCACTGAAGTGCGGCATCGTTTCTTGTAATAATGAGAAGATCGCTCACTGGAATAGTGGAAAATGTGACATCCCCCTGTGAGATTGCATCTTTAGCCAGAGAGTCTACCTTTTCATTACCAGGGATGCCTACATGACTCGGAATCCAAGCCAAAACAATTTCAAATTTATCCAAGGAAAGGTCATGAATTATACTCCGAATTTCCATGCAGATCTGGTCATCAGGGTGCCGAAAGGGGCTGGATTTAATTTTGAGCAGAGAACTTAAGGAATCTGAAAGAATAAGGCACTTCTTTGATTGTTTTGGTCTGCATGATTTTAGCGCTTCTCGGATTGCCAAGCACTCAGCAGTAAAAATGGATGTCTCTTTTGGGAGTTGAAATATACCTTGGATACCATCATTTGGACAATAAAACGCAGCACCCGTGCAGCCGGTTGCCTGGAGTTTGGATCCGTCAGTGAAAATTTGAGTCCAGCCATACCATTCTTTAATTATTATTTCAGAAAATATTCTCCTAGGGTTAGGAGTGAATTTGTCAATTCCCAAGGAGATGACTTTAGGGGAAAAAATGTGATTAGAAAAAGGGAATTTGTAGATAGGGAGAACAGGGTTTGATTGAACTCGAGGGATGAAACTCCCCAATCTGGAGAAGCTCCGAGTCAAAAGAGGAGGAGTTTTACGTTTCCAATATGCACTTGACTTCGTGAGATCAAGAAGGGATTAAGAAATAGCAAGAATAGGGTGGTTGGGGACCCTGAAACATTTTATAGTAAAATTGTCAGCTAAATATTGCCTTCTGATTGCGAGAGGGGGCTCCAATGTTTCCACCTGCAATGCATTAATTGGAGATGATCTCATGGCTCCAATAATCAACCTCAAGCATTTTGACTGAATTTTGTCTAGTTTTATTCCTAAATATTTCGGAAGAGGATCAAGCAGAAAACTAGCATAATCTAAATGGTTCCGCATAAAGGCATTATACATGAGTTTCAGAGTTAAAGGATGAGATCCCCACCATACACCTGATGTCGCACGGAGGAGGTTCAATTTCGTTTCGCATTTAGAGACCACGGAGTTTACTTGGGAGGCCCAATTTAATTTTCTATTGAAGATAATGCCTAAAAATTTTATTTCATTGGCAAGTGGGATACTGAGGCCATCAAATGTGACACACGTCTGGGAAATACGATGTTTTCTTGAGAAAACTATGGCCTGACTTTTTGAGGGGGCCATTTCGAGTCCATTGGAGATAAGCCAGGAGTTGAGCCCCGAGAGAGCTCTAGCAAGCTTCTTTAAAGCAACATGTATATCCTTATCAGAGCAGTAAATTGCTATGTCATCCGCATATTGGAGTATGGAGCATATCTCTCGAATGGACTCCTCAAGGTCAGCAGTAAATAAACTATACAGAAGGGGGCTGAGGATCGAACCTTGCGGGAGTCCCTTCCAAAGATTTCTGATTAATTTATGAGACGGACCATCTATTAAGATCGTCCTTTCACATAAAATATTAAGACTAGTTGTACTAATTTTA